>JWZT01004477.1:30728-68532 GCA_000827895.1 Thelohanellus kitauei
TCGAAATAAAGGTAAAGGAACGCTGTTTGCAGTTTTTATTATGTTATTTTGTGTTTCTATAACATGGAATGGGAGGGATCGGCGTTCCTACACCTTATTTGGAAATTTTAAATATTTTAAACCAATAATAAGCATTGATGATAGATTTATTTATTTAATCCATCTTTTTTATGTATATTCGAGACTTTTTTGACACGGAACGCAATGGAACGACTTTCTAACATTGTCAAACTTTTTATTATTAAGTTTCATAAGAATATTTTGAAAATTTGTCGTTGGTTTTTTGTATGAAATACTATGGCTCTTTAGAAAAAATTCTCCCAGAATTCTGTTACAATTTTTTTATGATAAGAATATTGTGCTATATTTATTTTTTTAATGTCTAAAATACACCATTTTATAATGGCAAATTTCGAATATTTTGAAATTTAATACAGTTTGCACTTTTAAACATCTACTTCTAGATTACCAACAGAGCAGCCATATCTAATTTAATTTTAATTAACAAGGAAGCGATATACCTTTTTTCTTTTCCAAATATCCTCTCTTTATAAGAAATAAAATTAGTTTAACATTTATAACAATTTTCACGCAGCAACACTATTCGGGCAGCCGCGTTTCTTCAACAATCCAAAGGTTAGAGTTACATTCTACGATTTTGGTCATATTTTCAGAGATAGCTGACAAGAGTAGTGATAAAATTATTCATGCTAAACTTTGTAATACGTTTCTACTCAGAGCAGAGAATATCTTCTCGATTAATTTGAGTGTGACAATGTCCTTATTCTCTTCTCTAATGACATAAACGAGGCTCTGCAATCTCAAAAGCATCATTCCTATTTATTTCCTCCTTATCCATCACAATTAAATTTGGTACGGTGTTTTTCTGAAAATAAATTTATAAAATTTCAACTTTTTTGCGTTCCAATAAATTGGAAATAAGGAATAAATCCCTGAAAAATTTGAAACGGAAACGGGCTTAAAAGCAATCATATAATTTGAGTTCAAGATCGTATTTAAAGAATACTGAAATCATATTATATTGATATACATACATAAATATGAATTTCGTTAAGAATACATCCTTTTCATAATGTATCACATAAAAAACTTGTTCTAGTTTAATTAAGGATAATCTTTTATTTAAAAATATCATTTTCCGTTTTATTATGTTTTTAATGAATAAATATTTTTTGTGGATTAATTTTAGAGCAAAGTAACAACTTTGACATCAAGTATATAATATGTCGTTTTTTCATGGATGAGCCGGTCGTTTTACAGAATCAAAATTCTAAAAAATTCAAACACGAGGGGTCTTCGAGTCCACATCTCATCGAAAACGAATCATCAATCAATACAAACGAAGAGAATTTTTCAATGTACTCACCATTATTCTAACAGAAAACTCTTGTACATTCATTTCAAACTGTGTTTCGGAAATGTTTTTTAGTTTCAAACAGAATATTAGATAGATGCAAACTGAAGCTAGTATATTTTAGAATTCGTCTATTTCAAGTAGAACACGATAAAAAAACACATTTGTGACCATCACATTATTTCAAAAGCGGTGATAACTTCTTGAAAAAACCATTTTTTAAAATCAATAATTCAAATATAAATTCGAAGAAATGGTAATACAGGTGTGGATGGTACAGTTGGATTGATGATAATATAAGTTACTGAAACAAGCATAACAGTGGCATATTTTCAAAAGAAATTCGCGTTGAACGAACAGCAGACAAAAGTAGTTTCTTTTTAACTTTTCGATTAGATCACAGAATGTTCTAATGTCAATTATACCAATATATATTACCTGGTTCTACAATCATCGTTAATTTCTTTTTAAGCTATAAATATGCGGAATATCTCTACACTCTTTAAATGGTAATTGGATTGAAAATTTAAAGATCATACTATAAGTGTTTGTATTATCATCCGCGTGGGCTCCTAGACTTCTTTATATTAAGAATATCGACAAGACATTTTAAATTTGCTTGCTGAATAGACAAATATTATTGAATCAATGTTTTTTCTCTAAAATTAAGTAAATGGTAAGAATACATACTCGTATTTGGCTTGAAACTTTCTGAGCTTTTACTGATTTCGTATTTTTAGTCTAAGCCATTTTTCATCTGTAACATCCAAATGTGTTAATCAAGGTGTCCGAAATTTTTACAAATAAAATTATATAACAATTTTTACTGCTTTACTACCAAGGCAAATAGCATTTATCGGCGTAGTCAACAAGTAAAATCATTTTCTTACATCTGAGCAGAAGATTCATTTTTCATTGACAACAGAGAGATTTACATTGGAGGTACTCATGTCCAACTTTGAACTAATAAACTTCGATAATGGCAGATCAGGCGTAGTAATTTATTATTGTAAATGGCGTGATTTTACACTCGGAAAACGTTGGAGAATTTTAATGAAATAGCATCTTTTTATTTTTCATAGTTAGTTAAAATTGAAGCCGATAATATGCTCTTTTTTATGTAGGGGTATTAAACATTATATACTGATCAATTTAGGTAAAAAATAATCTATTGTCAACCATCTTAGCAGATTCAACTCAGATATTGGAAACCGATTGTGGTTGTTGGATCTCAGAAACTAAGCACTTTCTTAGAGCGCGCTAGAAGATGATTCTTTAAAAAAAATAATTTTATCTGTTCAAAAAATTTGCGATAAAATGATTAAAATACTTGGTCATCTTAATTGAACCACTCGGAAATTTCGGATGAAATATGGTGTAAATTATATTCTCTCTTTTTTATTCAAATTTATTCATTTCGAAAATGATTTCCTTCAAAAATGTGAAATTAAAATCTAAAATTCATTAGTTCTAGCTTTACAAAATTTAGCTTGGTTAACAAATGATATGTTAATATAGGTCTAAACGAAAATTGATGTTAGTTTATAGTGCGTAATTTAGGTATCAATATTTAAATCAGCGCATCATTTCTTGGGTTAAAAAAAATTTTATAAAAAACGTTCAGGCACCTTTTTATTTTAAAAAATCATTGATTTCGATAATGGTACCGGAATTTTTAATGTCATCACCGGAATTTCGGCCTTTCTGCACAGGATATGGTGTATTTATGAGGATTACGAACTATTGGATATTGTAGCGTCCTATGACTCAAAGATTGGTGACCGATGGCGTCACTCCTTAACGACATAAAACGACACACACCTATAAAATAGAGGTAGATTTTCTTCTCCCTTGTGACTCTACTTACAGATATGCACTCAAATCAGTCCAGAGAACACCTTTTATCGCGCCAAAAAATTGAATGAAACTGGCTAAACAATATGCGTTTAATATCTCCTTCTATAGTTCGAAGTATGCTAGTTTGAGGTTATTTCCAAATTTTCTGTTGATAAAATCACAACCTTCCGATTCAAATTTGAAAATCATGTCGCGTTTAATTTTGGATAAATGAGAACTAGGGTTATTTCATTCTCTTCGACTCAGAGTTGATAATGTTTTGGTCAGCCCTCGCGTGAACTGCTGGTTAATTCAGGTTGAAAATCCTATGCCTAAAATATTTTTACCAAACAAGTTGTATGAATAAAAGAAATCAATGTTTGAAAAAGTTTCTCAACAGCTCTTTTCAGTTACAGAACCTTCAAATATCGATTATCGTGCACAGAAAACTTTGATGGCTATAATTGGGAACGCCGCTGAGCGAAATCCCACTCCTTTACTCTGAATCGATGAATAAAGGACCAGATATTGCTGAAAATCAGAAATGAGAAACCACTCTTGTAGCATCGAAAAAGATAGTAGGAAAACGAAGAAAAACGAAGAAAAACTAGCATGGTGGGGACAATGAACTCGATTCGGTATTCGTGAAGTCCTTTTTAAGAACGGCGATTTATCGTATGAGAAAACGGATCACTAACTCGAAATGAATCCAAATTGTCAGTAGTGACGTCAACAATAACTTGATAAAAATAAATTTATGAACAAAATGCGAAGCGTTTTTGTGTCCGGTTATGTTAGTCCAAAAATTTAGGTCAAACGGAATTCATTTCTAGTAACACCTTTATAGATTTAAACATTTAGATTGTTTTACTGAAGGCTAATTGACGGGGGAAAAACTCAACCCAGATAATAAAATTTGATTACATACAAGATGGTTGATAAGAGGTCTGACGGATTCGTTATCTTTCAAATGAAAATGTTTCCATGGCTATCGCGAGGAAAGAATGCCTCATTTCAATCCCGAAAGGAATTAGCAGATATTCAGTTCAGATAACTTTGATTTTATTATAGACGTTTTTAGTGATTCTTTGGTGATATTTTAATGAAATACCCTTATCTATTTGATTGAACTTGTGTTTCTCAGACAAATCATTTCGTATCAAAAAAGGAAACCTGTTCTTTACAGGATACGTTTTGATCGACGCATCATAGCTGTAAATTGCCAGGGACTAGAAATTATATAAATTCGGGAGCCGTTTATTTTCAGAACAATAAATATTTGCATCAGAAATAGTTGAAAGAATATACCAAAACTGATAATGATATTACAGGCGTGAGTACAAAAGATTGGGATCTATCGTGGTGTGAGGTCATAAAATCAACACCCAACGTTCTAGAAATTAGCTCAAATATGATAAAAAAAAAGC
The DNA here is from genome assembly GCA_000827895.1 of Thelohanellus kitauei. NCBI lineage: Eukaryota > Metazoa > Cnidaria > Myxozoa > Bivalvulida > Myxobolidae > Thelohanellus > Thelohanellus kitauei. Next base: position 35,367 of record JWZT01004477.1, read on the forward strand.
TTGAAAAGCAAAGAAAATATGTTGACTTTTGAATGCCATATTATCGGGTTTATGGGACGAATACCAGAAGCCCAATTATGTGTGTCACATTTTAGCTTTCGAAATGGTGTGATAATGAACGAACACTAATACAACGTGGAACCTAAGCTAGATTTTAGGATGAAATATCATGTTTACGTCATTGATATTATGATTCTGTAAATTAACACGAGAATAGGATGCTGGTCATATTGATTAGTCGAGTGAAGCATATCTAACGCTTTGATCACAGAAGAAACCTGATATTACTTGGTTTTTGACACTTTTTTGTTGATTCCATCAAGTTTATTTAGGTGTCTAACCCCTCCCCCGAAAATAGGGGTTTTGTATTATAGTGTTTTCTTACCTAGAATTTGTACAGATGGATGTCTGTTTCAGCAACCAAACCTCATTTTTCAGGATCTGTTAAAACCGGCTTTAAAAAATTAACCCGAGTGAAGGATGGTGTGTACGATATGTCCAGGTTAACCGTTCCTCTATGAGCCAGGTTTTATTTCAAATAGTCAAAATGATATGAAAGGTCCATCGCAGGTGTATTTTATGTTAGTGATTGTTCTAATAATACTATTCAGGTGGAACTAACATCAACAAGTCGCTCATAAAATTAGATGACATTGTTGTCATCCAGAAAACGATTATTGCTTTGATTTAATAAAATGAAAGAACTCGGGTAACGACTCGAGTATTTTGCAATTTGTGACTACTCCCTGGTTTTTCAAGCTATTGAATAGAGCGAAATGTCGTTGTTATACAGATAGACATGTTTGGAATTACAGGGTTTGGATGAGAAGAAGCGTCAATTATTTTCAGCCACATCAATCTCGCATTTTAATAAACGCTCACGTCACAAAACCAAAGCTAGATTTCTTTTAGTAAATAAGGTGCGGCCCTGATCTCATCATTAATTAACGTGATTTTTCGTGTTTAGTTGCGAGGCGTGTAATTTCGACATCTGGAACCGTCTAATTTCGGATGAACATCTCATTACAGTTATCCGTCTTCGTCTTTTTCCTGCATTTGATTTTGGTCGACAACCAGGCACCAAGAAGGAAAAACTTCGGATCCTGTCCTAGGGTAAGATTTATCACATTTTATTGATGCATATCGTGATTAAACCCTGAACTGAATCATTTTCCCATAGGTGATAGATTATAGTTGGCCCTTGTAACCATACCGTTTATGTATTTTGACCGATTGCTTTATTTCAAATAGTTGATATATTTAGTTTTTATGATTGAAAATTACTAATAATGATTGTAAAGCGATCCAGCTTTTGGCTGAGGATTTTCATAAAGAGATACGGTGATGGAGAGTTGGTTACAATTGATCTTATCTGTTTCTGACCAGCCAGTATCGAAGTTTAGACGGATTATCTGCTCGTTTTGGAGCTGTCGCGCGGTTATGAGAGATTTAAATGATATGATTGACTCGATGCTTGTGTATGACATGCACAGGGAATCCGAAAATCATTGTTGTGTAAGCTTATTTTGGTCGAGAAAATTTAATGACTCGTCCAAATAAATTTACGAATAGTTCTTCATTCTTGATGACGAAAGTCGAAGCCCATATTTTTCCATTCTAATGAATAGAGAATAAAGAACGCACTGAAACGTCTTTGCAAAGATGAGTTATTCCATGAAACACCAGTATGATTGATTTACAAGTAGAGTAAATACTTTGACTTTGTCAAATGCATGGGGAGGAGACTTGGTATTGCTGGATATTGAGTTAGCCATTAAAAGAAGGCTTCCTGAAGGGCCTGTCTTGTATCAATGCTGTCTAATCGTTTTTGGAAAAAAGAAAATAAAGAGTTGCAAGAGAAGAACTAACAGTTTAATTCGCTGCATGCTGAAATACCAGGTTACAGTCCTTGGAAAATTTAGACTCCTATTTTGAAAGCATCACAAAATTTTCTCACGGGGGTATCACCATTTGAGCTCGGTATTTTTCGAGTTTATCAGAATTCAATGACCCCAGGTTGCCACCTAATTATAATTCATTTACAGTATCTTTATCAGAGTTTACAGAATGGAATCCCGCCATACCATTATCCTCCACGGAGCTCAGCGCGACGTTCGCATTATATTTTTTATTTCAGCTTTTGACCCTCGATGGAGTCCATATGGCGCCCGTCCTGCATATCCTTATCGTTCCTGAATTTGTCAACCAGTAAGTCAGCAAAAATCACTGAGATTTGAATCACCTAACTCATTTCAATTTTTTAGAAACGATAGATCTAATAATACTCTGTTAATTAGCTTGTTCACATTTCCTCCAGTTTTATGAGTCAATATCGCAAATCACGAATATAGACTTGTAAAGCATTGGTAATTCATTCAGAACCGTTAAAATTCCTCCATGGAGAAGAGACTTTGCACCGCGTAAGTCGGAATTAATTGTCACGTCGGATCAATGTTTTTAGTTTCAATGGACGGTTGTCTGTGCTTTATCCAATTCTCATTGTATTCATGGCGGCTCTGGCCGTTTTAAAGCCCGACCTCTATGATTCCATAGTTATAGGAAGGATCTATACTATATGTTTTGGATTGAAGATCAGTCACCACGTGTTTCAATATCTTTCACCATTCTGCGCACATGTGACTTATTATGTAAAAATTTCTTTTATTGTAAATACTGCTAAGAAGAACTGGTCAAAACAGTTATTTATTGGCCCTTACGAATAACATTCATGAGGAGGCAGTCTTCGAAAAAGTTTCAACAGCTTGAGGAGCAGCTAGTTTTTAATTGAAAAATGAATTGATTTTTAAATATAAAATCATTTTTTAACATTTAATAAATTAACTTTCAGCGTTTCAACCTAAAACTCACAGGAGAAATATACCAATAATTGGTTTAAAAACGTATCAAACCATTATTAATGAGGTTTTTAATGTATACTTCTCAATTAGATTCCTATTTTTCATAGTTTGAAGAGAAATGATATATAAGCAAGTACCAGACAAAATTTCTTGAATTCATTTGCACACTTTATACAGCGTTTTACCGGGTGACAACGATGGATTGCGTCAACAACTTCCATCATACAAGTGTACATATTAGACAATTCCTAAACAACGAATTTAGAAAATTACCTTATGTCTGGTTAAATTTATTCACACTTTAAACAGGGATTGGAAAAATATAGAACTGTTAGAACTAAAAAGAGCTGTGGTTTTTTGAAATTTTTTGTCAAGGCTCAAAATATAAATAGACATCATTTAAATAGGTAGAAACCAGGTTATTCATCACGCCAAACTAAGTTTTTCTTCAATTATGTCATCTCTGTTCGGGCACTGTAGAAAAAAGGGTATAACTACAAATCACGTGTTGGAACTCTCCGATAGCTTAAATATATCAGCATTATTAGCAGTCATTAGGATCTGTCTTATTTGCGGTGAAGCCACGCTGAGTGGAGGAGTGAATGCCGAACATTTGAAAGAGTTCGTACAAAATTTGGTTAAAAATATCGAGTCTTAAAACCATTTTTTCAAAAACTGTCCAATATTCGAGTCCAAACAGCCATATATTTTTCGAAACCCTGTATATAAAAATTTCTGACGTTCGATTTTCATTTTCTAATTTTTTCAACTGATGCTTTTCATCAAGTGTAAATTTTCTTTTGAGTGAATATGTCTCTACGGGAGAGGCTGCAGATTTTTGGGGAGTGACTTACTGTGAGACTAGACTGCGACATTAATATCACAAAGTAACCTAACTCTGTAACCATCACCTAGGGAGGGGATGAAGCGAGGTCCTGGTGGGGGTTTAAGGACCCACTTCCGCGAAATATTTAAAGGAATCTGCATCTGGGCCATAAGGTTCTTGCTGGACGAGTATTCCTTTCAAGTAGGCAAGGCTTAGTAGATGCTCGAAAGTATAGTAAAAATACTATGATTGAAAGGCCTGCTACATGCTTAAAAATCAACCAAAAAATTTTAAAGTATTTTTTCGTTTTTGTGCTTTTACAGAGTTGGACAACCAACTTTCACAACTGTGCAATCAACTGTCCTCTATACGGTGCGCGACTGAAATTTCAAAGTAATGTATTGAATTCTTTCGAGTTTTAAAAACATGAATTATAAAAGTTGAATAAAAACAACAATGATTTCATCGGCAGCCATTGGATACATTCCGGTAACTAGGTTTCAACGCGTTGATAAAAATCCATGCAGTCAGATGTTGTTACGGGGTTTCACATTAAAAAAAACATAAATTGAAATGATAAATGGATCCTTAACATTTAATAAATCTTTTTACACACTCGATGTCCTCTTTATTTTACACACTATAAGAATTTTTCAGAATTATCTGTATTATTTATAAAGTTATCTATGTGAATTTGGTAAGCCTTAGCAGTGCTCAATGATGTAGTTTTCCTTTAAAACAAATTCCTTCAAATCATGAATTAAAGGAACACCGGGAGGGATAACTCTTTGTTTATATATCACTTCAGTTAATTTATTAGATGTTCAATGATTTCTTTATCGACGCAATTAGTTAATTTTTAAACGCAAAAACGGTAATTTCATATAATTGTGTGGACTTTTAAGCCAGATTCAAACATGTCTAGTCGAATATTTCCAATGGTTGTCGACTACAACCTATATGTTTTAATTTCCACCTTTAATTCACGCTTTTAAATCTTGAAAAATTCCAATAAATTACTGTTAAATAACAACTTCAAGCCACAGAGAGGAAAATCGCTTGCACGGTTTTGAAAGTTTGCCGGATAGTTTCAGATGCCTCGCCGCAGAGATAAAAAATTGGCTGGCCAGCGCTGTATAGTGTTCATTTACCATGAAAAATTATGTAAATTTTTTAATGTTGGAAAGATTCATTTTTATACTCAAAAATGAGGAATATTTTCTAATGTGCGATTTAGGATGAACACCCTCTATGTAATATATCAATAAATTCTTATTCCTTCTTGATATTCTTTTCATTTATGTATCGTGGAAATATTTGTTGGGAATGATTTATATAATTTACAAAATATGTTTGTGACTTCAGTAAGCCTCGTGGATACTTAATCTTTTTCCTTTTAAACATTGTTTCCATCAAAAAATGATGAAAGAGAAAATCTGATAGAATAAAAATTTATTGAAATGTTATTTGAGAAAGTTTTTTAAGTTTAAAAAAATGGGTTTGTCACTGACATGAATACACTTTTTAATGCATACCCTGGTATTTCATGCACTACGAAAGCTTTTTCGAAGATTTCCTCAACATGAATGACATTCGAAAGAGTTAAAAAAGAATTATTTTATTGTTTTCAAAAAGTTGTTTTTTTAAGTTCTTACAGGACATTGTATAAAAATCATTTGCGCGCGCGCGGCGGTGGCTGATACCGAAAAACACTGTGACTGAAGTTGGAAAACACGGTGAACGATTTTGAATGCAAACCCCAACATATTTTCGAACTCGGACTGTAATCACATGTATTTTCGGAAGAAGCATGCTTTTAATTTGTGTGCCGGGTTTTGCATCCATTATAAGACACCATGCATTCCATTTGGTAACCTTCTGCGCACGTGCGACTCAATTTTTTTACTAAAATCTTTCCTTTTATGTAAAAATCAAGAAAAATAAAATGTGGGTCAAAAACAATAGAATAACTATTGATTAATCTCTTCGAATATCGTTCATGTGTATATAGTCATCAAAAATCTTTCTCAATGTGAAAAATGTTCATATAGAGAAAAAATAATGTCACGTGTTTTATCCTAAATCTGGTAAGTGTATTTATAATTGCGTTTGACCTGTGTTATAGTTTTTTGAGTTTTTACGTAATAGTAAAGATTTTAGTGGAAAATTGAGTCGGAGGCACAGAAGGTTCTTGTATTGAAATCAAGAGTGTTCCAATTTTATTGGTACATAGTCCCCTATTAGTACTCGTGGTGTCCCATAATGGATGCAAAATCCGGTAATATCTTTTTCAAATGTGTTAATTTTAATAGCATCCAATTATTAATATGTTGATAAATGTGTTTTCTTCAAGCCGTCTTCGTATGTTTGTATAAACACCTTGAGCGATGGTATTGTGGAGGTTACAAGCTGGTGATGATAAATGTGTTAGCTTGTCAACAAAGCTTCTAAAACTGTTGCCCGATCCAAGATGACGTTGGCAAAGCCCTCAACTCGAGTGTGGTTATGGTGGAGGTTGAATTCCAAAGAGAGTCGAAGCGAACTTAACTTCTTCATTTCGAATATAAACATAGGGTTTAAAATCACCCTAAACTTTGGGGTTAGTTATTTTCCAACTGTTAAACTCAAACTGTGCCTAAAACGAACCGGCGACATTAAAGTTTGACATTATTCCATAAAGGTTGTTGATTATTTTAAAATGAAATCTAAAAATACTTTGTTTGAACCTCATCAAGAATTTATGAAAGATATTTATGAAACTATACAAAAACAACTATTAAAAAATTATGACTGTAGCCATAAACCAACCACCAGATTTGAAAAATTCAGAAACAGCAGTTCGTGAAGATATTAATTTATGGCGATGTTCACACACAGAAGAGCCGTGTTTGTAGATCTGCCAATCTGGTTTGTGGTGCCATTCGAACACTTCTAGATAATAATTTAGGGTTTATGTGACAGTTCCCCCTCATCGTTTGATCCTGTGCTCTTATGGAAGTTTTACCCTTTTAAACAATTTTATATTCGTTTTTTCATCATATGAATCAACAATTTTGACAAAAGGGGAACAAAAACTATTTTTAGCTAATTAATGTAAGAATTGCTAAATTTAAAAGTCAGAAGATGAATCCGATGGTTACCTGAATCTAAAAATAGTGTCAAGAGAAATTGTATATATTTAGACATCCCTATTTGATTGAGCTGTGGTACCAACAAACGAATCACTGAATTCATCATTAAGTTTGTCTAACTTAAAAATATCACACTGGTTAAAATAAACGAATTTTGTGACAAATCGTCTAATAAATAAAATGTTTTGGAAAGACGGTTGTGGCAAGCATAGATTTAGGGAACTGTCAAATAGGCAATCAAGGAAAGCAATTAATCGTTAACTCAAAAACGGGATTTATCTGTTCACAGAGGCCACCTGGTTTTGGGTTATTAGCGGTGTGGAAGGAACCACAGAAATAAAAGCATTTCTTTTTGCGGTTCCAGATTTCAAAGCGGAAACATTTGTGACAATTAATCCAGATTTTCTTACCTGATATAGAATAATCATGAGTCGTTTCAGGAGTTAATCAACCCTGACAATTTCCGAGCACCAAACTTTAAATTCACTGACAAGGTCACCGACGTTCATACGGGTACAACTGAAGTTACGATGACTTTTTAAAAATGAAGAAATCTCGAAATAGAACCGAACTTTATAGTGTATGAAAATGATGCTAAAGAGCAAAAATATTCTTTAGGTGAATCTTGCAGCGTCCACTACATTGTATTGATGGGTAGCTGCATTTGATAGTTCACCCACATATGTAATGTTTCTTGATGGGCAATTTTTACTCTGAATTTTATTTGATACTTTTGAAGCGTTTTTAGGTATTTTGAGCCTCTAATCCAATATATGTCGAGTTCTTCCAAAGGTGTGAGGTTATTCAGTATAAATCAACTATAATTCCAGATTGATCACACGCTTATTGGCCAAACAATTTGTACTCTTAAGATGGATGAGGGTCAAACGATGTGGATAACCCACGAGTGATTTGAATCAAAAATGCCTCTGGTTTATGAATATACCCGAAAACCAACGAGTTGTTGATAACGAAAGAAAGTAGGTTGATATGAATGCATCACTGAGAAAAGGCTTCAGGGTTGCTGTAGTTTCGGCACATAATCAAAACCGAAGCATGGAGGCACATTACTTGTTAAAGTAAGCAGTTTCAACAAAGACAGCATGGATTCAATGTGACCTCATATGGCGCTAGTCGCTATATAAAATTCGATTACATTTCCTCTTCAGAACCAATAATTTTCAACTACGACGTAACTTACCAGCAGATAGAGGAAGCATTGAGCGCGAAGGATAAAGATTTGTAAGTTATGCAATTTGAAAGTTATGAATCAAACGGTGTACTGAAAATGCTAGAGAGAAATAAAATCGTCAAAACGAATCCTGAAAAACTTATTCGAGATCTCGCGGGGTTCAGACTAATCATCTCAACTGAAGAACCAGCTTTCGACAAGATTATTGACTGTAAGAAGGTTGATGATAGACTTTTATCACCGAGAACCGAACAGTGTTTGCAAAACCGTTGTCATCAACATTAATATAAAGGAAAGCATTGAAGAAGCCAGATTGGGGGCGATCTATATTCTAAAGATTTGTGAAAAGGTGGGTTGTTGTTAAAAATAGATATGCAGCTTGGAATTCCTGGAAGATCAACTTGATAGTGCAATTTCAGAACTTGAATCAAATTTCAGAAAAAATATTTATTATTGTATGATTTAGTTTTATTTCACAAAATTTGTCAATGGAATAGATTTTTTGAAATCACTTATTGATATATATATATATATTGGAATTTTGGAAAATATTTTTGTCAGTTTCGATTGCACGTAACCACTTCAATTCCTTTAAATTATCTTAATATTTCTGGTCTCTCTTTTACATGTTTAATTACTTAATTTCTCGTGTTCATAGAACTGAATGCGCCTTCATTGAAAGCGAAATACCATTAAAAGCTCCATAAGGTTTAATATTAATATTTTAGGCTGAAACCTGCCTCATTAACTCAAATATCAATGAGCGTAGCCCGACGCACACCGAGACTAGTCAGGAGCTAGACTATTCGATTATTTTCAGATCCATAAATTCCATGAGTGATATGATCATTTACTTTGAACTATTAGTGGGGAGGTCCGTTTCGGGGCACTATAATCAAACATTACTATGTATCACATTGATATCTAGCTAGTTTTTAGATTTAAGTTTAATTATCATCAAAAGTTGGTTATTTTACTTTTCTTGCATCATCAGAATTTTATCCCAGACCTTCAAATTCAACTCAATAATAGCATCGGTGTTTATAAATGTAGGGTTCTCGTGTATTCTATTTGCTGTATTATGGTTGTTAGTTTCGAGAGTAAGTATTTTGATGATTTAATTAAGCGTCACGAATCTAGATGACGTATCTGCGTTTCCTTGATAGAATGTAAGTTGGTGATAATCAGCGATGACTCCTTAAGTCTGCTGAGGTAAGGGATTTTCACAAACCATCAGCAAAGATTGAGTGGTTCCTGGCATTTATTTTCTCACTTCAACAAACACCCCAAAGCTACCCATTTCAACACATTCGTCAGTCCATGGATTCAGACTGTTTAGGCCTTTTTCTGCATAGCATCCAAAGTTATGCATTTTCCTATACATATTGATGTCGCTTTTTCAGTTAATAATTTCAACCATCAACGAAATAAGGCAAGATGAATGTGACGTGGATGAGCAGTGAACGTGAATGATGTTTAATCGATTAAGGTTGGTTGTTACATTGGTTGACAATGAAACCAGAATAAGGTAACCACAGTCGCACAATAGAAATATATAACAGTCTTACAAAACAGAAACTAGTGTTTATACACAACTGGGCTAAGAACACATAAACGAACGCTCGAATTTTTTCCAGAGTAGACGCCCGAATATAAACACACCTCGCAGTTGCAATAAAGCTTTGGCTAATTTATGTTTTTATGTTGGTACAGTCGTGTTTTTCACACTAGACTGATAAAAAATCATGTTCTACGTATTAACAATCACTCCAAGAGCCACTACCATTTCATTAGGCCAGGGACTGTCTTCCTCCAGATGCACTGTGGTATTAAGTATCCTCTAATAATTGTAAATAAAACACAGGGAACGAAAAGCCATCTCAAATCAAAGCCAGTTTATAACACACTACATTCATGATTAGACCTTAAATCTATTATTTTGACTTTACACCCCGTCAAATACATTTGGCCTTTCTTTTAAGAAAACTTGGAGATCGAAAATCAATGACACTTCAAGGTCAAAACTAAATAACCTAATTTTTCAATCATACGGGAGGATAAATCTCGTAGTACCGTCACATAGTTGTGACCATATATCATGGCCATCGATTTTATATTTATCTATGCGTAATAGAATTTCGTTTATCCGGTTTTGCCATCAAAACCGTGAAACGTGACAATCCAAATAGTGTTTTTTAACTTCCGGATTTTGCATTTCAAAAAGTACTTTGTAAAATTAAACAAATTAACTTAAAAATTAATTAAATATATTGTTATTCTCTTCTGACAGTCTCTTCTTTCGTGTTTTGAGGAAAACAATTTTTAAAAGATAAAACCACAGCATTAAGGATGATTTGGGTTTACACGAGTCATACTAGAAAGTACAGGGTTTTCACGTCTGTTTCGTTTTTCGATAGTTCAATTTCGTCCTTTCGCTTTTTTCATTTAATTTTACAATGAAAATTTCACTCTGATTGGGTAAATATCAATTTTTTGTAAACCGCCATTAGTTAAATTTGGTTGCGTTATGGTAACACACATTTTTTGACATGGAAAATAGATTTTAAAAAACCATACTATACGGGATGATGGCCTTTGTAATTTTCTGGGAATTTTAAAATAGCAGATTGTTGGAAATTACAAAATCCCCTTAATATAAATTTTACATCGATTTAGGTTATTAATCAAAAAAACACTTTCACTTGAATCTTGAAAAAGTAGTCAAAAATTAAAAAAACTTACCAGGCCCGGAAATTCACAAAATCTGCCCCCAGCATAGTCCCGTAACATGCCTGTGTGCAGTTCAAGCCAGGATCAAAAACCTGCAAACCCAAATGTCCAACCAACGAAACTAGGAAAAATAGCCCAAAAAAATTTGAACAATGGGAGGTCGAAATTCTCATCACGGACAACAGCACCTCCATTATTCTGAAGTAGCGTTTTGCACATTTAAGGGATCTGAATTTTGTGATTTACGATAAACCAGATTTTATAAATCCCCTAAAATTACTACCGCCACCCTATTTTATAATTCGTTAAAATTTATTTTCCATGTCAAAAATGTCTGTTAATAACATGAAACATCAAATTCAACGGATGGTGCTTACTAAAAACTTCCCATTTTTTCAAACCAAAAAATTGGTTTGTATCCAGTTAAAGTGAAATTTTAAAACTAAAAACTCAAAGAAAAAAATGACCAAACTGAACTTTCAAAACACGAAAAAGACATGAAAAACCTGCATTTATTGGTATAACGTTCATACACCTTAGCCATCCTTAATAATGTGGTGTATTCTTAAAAAGAATTTTTTCCTCAAACATGAAAGAAGAGACTATCTGAAGGAAATAACAACGTAATTAATTAATTTTTAAGTTAATTTATTAAATTTTACTAAGCGTATTTTTAAATTGAAAACCCGGTACATTACACCTCCGGACGTACGATAATGGCGTGGGGTAAGTTCAATTTTGTCGATTTTCGGTATAGTCAAACACAGTAAGATCAATTTACTCGTTGGATAAAAAAAGTTTTCAAAATTAAATTATTAAAATAATCAATACCTTTATTCTGAATGCCATCTTTGAATGGATATTGACATGTATCGATACGACTCTCGGACCCACCCTGACAGTTCGTTTGTGGTATTTCGGTTTCTGCTGTTTATATTACATTCAAAAGTTCGGGTGAGTTATTCGGATTTGTAGATTTTACGATTAGTCTCGTTTTTGAGAACAATAGTTCCATCGGTTTCATCAATCCGAACCTGTGAGATCACAAGGGGCAAATCTGGTACACCAAATATATTTTTACCCGGTTGCTCTCCACATTTGAACCAGATAGAACTGTTGTTCTCAAAATATAAACAATTAGTAAGGTCCACGAATCGAAATATTTCACCTGAACTTTTGAATGTAAAAAGAGAAGCAACAAACGTCATATTACAAATAGACTGTCAATGGTGGGTTCGAGAGCCATATCTACATATGTCGAAATCCATTCAAACAAAGCCTTTAGAATAAAAGCATTGAGTATTATAATAATTTAAAAACCATTTTTTTATCCAACTACCAAATTGATCTTACTCTTTTGACTATTTCGAAAATCGATTAAATTGAACTTAACCGACGCCCATATTGAACTTCAAAATGTATATATAGGAAGGACAATTTTCAAGTATACAGAAATCATTTAAATTGCTTAAAGACATCGTTTCTGGACAAAATTCGACTATTATCGTACGTGTTTCAGTCCATGGTGGGAAAGAGGTTTTGTTAGGACCTAAAATTTCCGCGTAAAATAGTTTGTGACACCTATTTTTGAAACCATTTACGCCAACTATGACAACCAAACCCGGATTCTATCGAATAAACTAAATACACGTTTGAAATTTAATATTCGTTAAATAACGTTAGTTTAGTTTCTCCCTGGCAAAACCATCAAGGTTAGCGCATTCCTGGAGAAAACTCACTGAATGTAGGATAAAATGTTGGAGATCAACAGTAGTAATTTTCTATGCGGGACGAGACCATTCTTGGAGTAAGGACATTGTTCCCATTAATTAACCAATTTCGCCTAACCCAATTTTTTAAGTGCAAAAAACCTTGCCACATTGATAAAAATGGTACATTGGAAGTTAGTGGGTTGTTGTATTCGTAAATCCGAACATTTAAACCTATTTTCAAACTGTAGTAAAGTTGATGTTTAAATTTAGACGGTTCATGAAGTCCTTCACCAAACAGGTAAAGCTTTCTTTCATCATTTCACCAACAAACGACATTATTTCGGGAGCTAACATGACTTACACTGATCCACCCTTGGTTGATTTTATAGCTACTCAATTAACCCTCAATTTTTTAACAATACCGTCAATTAGTGTACGTAGAAAATTGAAGGTTCTTATTAAACTGTTACTCCACAGAAGACTGCACCCCAAATATATAGTCGAATTTTTATTAGAAACTACCTTGAATCAATTTAAATTATTTTTGTATAATTGACAATTGTTGTTCCAATATAACGTTCAAGAAAACACCATTTTGATTGCAAAACCCGCAATCATTTTGAGCAACATGAGTCGATTGGGAAATGCAGCAGAAGATCAAATACGAACATCGATCTTTTCTCTGTATGAAAACGTATGAGAAATTGTACTTGTTAGAATTGTTGAAATTTTTAATATTTTGAATAGAATTACATCCATCTGATAAAATATAGTGGTATTATTACAAAAAATCAGTTTCATTAAATTTTCTAGAGCGGCCTGACACTGACATAAACTTTGAAGCCGTGCTCCATTTATAAGATCATTTTTCTCCATTGGTTTAACCTTTTTTCAAAGAAAAAGTCGGTTAGTTTCGATTCCCAAAACAATGACATATCTTTAGCTAAATCAAACTTATAAATCTGGAAAAATTCTTAATCTGATTTAAGTAGCTATTTTCTATTAAGATTGATATTATTTGGTAGCGAAGTCAATATGTTGATATTTTCAAATTACGGCATTTTCCGGTGTATAGAGCTCACCCTTATAAGCCGCATCACTAAATTTTCAAATTTATATATATAAACCGCAGAGTTCAAACCTTTGGAAAAAACACATGGCTTATAGCTAGGAGAGTACGGTAAACGGTAAAAATTCATGCATTAGCCGCATCGTTGTATAAGCCGGAGGGTTCAAATCTCGGATAAAAAGGCTGCGGCTTATAGACCAGAAAGTAAGGTAATAGGTGATGATATAGGGTATTTTCAAATTCATGTTTTCCATTTAAACACGCCAATAGCTATCCGGATTTTGATGAGTTTTAGCCAATGTAAAGAGCACTGCTTTGAGAATTAATAACAGTATAGTTCTTGGTTAACCAGTTTTCGAAGATTTATTTGACTTTATTTATGATTCCAACACAATATATACGGTTCGCAAAACTAATTTACAATCACAAGACCTGATGGAAATTCACTATCATAGACAATATTATGAACAGTGAAATAAATATGTCATTCGATTAGTGATTTCGGGACCGCCAACTCCGTCTATTACCTATATAGTGGCCAAAAAATACTATCCTCAATAGATCGAACATTTCTACAATTTTAAATCATTCCTTTTGCTCTGTATATGATTTCAGGTGTACTCTCTTTGTATATATTACATTCCAAAACCTTTTCATGAAATAATGTCTTTAATGAGAGCGATTCCTTGGAAGATTTAGAACCGAGACACCTAATTAGTTACTGTAAAACACTAAATAAACATCGGTTTTCATTTTGCTTTGATCACATTGGAAGCAATGATTCAGTTATGCTAATTATTTGAGTTGATTTAAGATGGCTGATGTTGATATGATGCAGTAAGGCAGCTGAAGACCAGTTCAAGGTGTAGTTATTAAGGTCTCGTCTCAGTTAAACAGTTGCTATTATCAACATCAGATTTCAAACCAAAATTTTGTTGTATATGTTATTCTCGTATGACGATCCAGAACCATTCAACGTGGTTTCTATGCGGTGTAATCAGAAAAACTCTGGATCAATAAATTCGAAATTACAAAAAAGATGCTTTTTTGGCTTGTATTACGATCTTATCTTTATGAAACTTTTGTCCTTGTTAAAGATGCCAGACTGACTAACGACTCTCTGAGTTCATTCAATAGGATTGATCGCAAGATTTCATAGCAAGAACTGGACAAAATGGCGCAGTCTGAACCAATCAGGCTCAATAAGTATTTGGTAGGATTTTTTGAATGCTAATTGGACGTTCAATACACTCATTCGCGAAAACCAAATTCTTCGAGTTATACCGTTTTTGTACTTTTTCCAGAGTTCAACGAGGTTCTCAGTCGGGTTCGTGACTACTAGAAACTCCACATTTTGAAGACGAATCTAAAGAGACGTTGAATGTGTTTTGATATTTTCCTGTTCTGCTAATCAGATACATTTTTTCGTGTCAGCAGAATCGATATTTGATAACTTTCTTCACTCTAACATAGTAAAATTAAAATAGACCATTGTTGTCGGCTAAGAATCTCCTATTCGTGCAAGGATACTAGTTTTCAGAAAATAAAATCACCGAAGATTTCGGCCATATGAATTTGTCATTAAGCTTGTGTCCACAAACTTAAACATGTGTTGGTAATTAGTGTCGGTTATGACCTTCAAAGTTAACCACGTGTAGCTTGCCATTTTGAACACTCAAGTTGGTCATGATGAATCTGAAGCTGGCCACACAACAGATACATCTAAATCAAGATCATAATTTTATTCTAATGAAATTTTTAATCTTCAATTTCTAAAAATAATTGATGAAGGGTAAATAAATCGTTCTCTTTGCGAAGTCCCTGTTGAGTTTCCAACTTAGAATATATAAACAGGCAGACCATCAGATGGAATCCTATCGATTCCATATCATCAAGTATTTTTGGGCTATGATTAATCATTATTATCTGCCAAATTCTGTTGACCGCGGGACATGAAAAGATGCTCGGGTGTACTTGAGGAGGGGATTCTAAAACCACAAAATAGTATGTAGACTTGCTTAAACGTTCCAACGCATCAGTTGAGATAACTTGATGTGAAACATCACTAAATAAATCGAAAATGTAAAATCTCGAGACACCGAGTGTTCGGAGTATGATCAATAGATATGACGGGCAGAATATCTCATAAAGTTTATAAATATCAGCCATATAAGAAAAAATGGCCAGTGTTTTACCTGGGCCATATCTGGCATCGATTTTACAAGGCGTCCTTATTAAATCATGAGACTAAAACCCGTTACATTTCTAAGCCTAGGACATACATTTATCAGTGAACATGCGTTACAGGAATGCTCGCGAATATTCGATCGAGCTTAACATAATTTACATGTAGTCGCATAAGAATATGCGTTACTTTGGAGTTTGATGGTATGGTGCCGTCGTGAATGCGAAAGATCGCGATTTCTTACGCCGACTTCCACTGTTATCTCAAGACAGATAATCTGGTCGATGGGGTGTACATAAATGTAGTTGAAAGTCAATACAAACCTTATGGTGTTTGCTTTTTAAATAAAATCACTACAACGGCCAAAAAAAGCTTAATAACAAATGTAGAGCATTCTTCCGGCAATTAATCCTGCGTCTGAACCAACAATCAGAAACGGATTATGTACAGAAAAACGGTAAAAACATTAAATTCTGTTGTTTTTAAATTCTTTGTTTCGACGTACAATTTTAATTAATAAAGTGAATAAATGCAATTAAAAGATGATGGAACTGCGATTACGCTGAAATGAGATTAAACGTAACCGATTAAAGCGGACCATTCTGTGGCGAGACGCATGAGTATATATATAATCTGGGACCTGGGAACTAGTTAGATCTTGATGGAAGGTTGTGGTGTATACGTTGGGAATTTGCCCTTCTCTATGAGAGACGAAGATCTTCTTGAACACTTTCAGGAGTATGGGTCTGTCTCAAAGGGTATTAATTTTTTTTGACTCAGCATACGTTATGAGGGACCGTGAAACCGATAGGTCAAGGGGTTATGGCTACGTGATTTATCATAACGAAGACGACGCGAAAGCTGCTATCGAGAGGGGTAATGGCCTGGTGAGGTTGTATTTAATCCAAGGAACTCAACGGAAGAGTCGTTAAGGTACAGCCCTCTCACTCGAAGAACGACAACCGTGATAACAGAGGAGGAGGTCGCGATTACAACAGAGAGGGCGGAGGCAGACGATTCCAGGATGATGGCAATAGAAGATTCGGCGATCGGCATGACGGAGGAGGACAGGGCTATCAGGGTGGCCGTTACCGAGATGATTCCCGTGGTGGTCGCTTCCGTGACGATTCACGTGGTGGACGTTACCGAGACGATTCTCGCAGTGGTCGTTATCGTGATGAATCGCGTGGTGGCTATAGAGACAGAAATTACGGAGGAGCATCATAAGCAGGAGCTTGTGTCCGATTTGATATTTCGACGTACATTACTGATAATTAAATCTCTAAAATTTCGTTCGATAAAATTAAAGTTGCTCGTCTTATGGTTCAAGTTCGTTGAGATCATGTTTGCTCGTTTTAAATTGTTCTTGTACATTTGCGAATGTCTGTTATCAATTGAAATTATTTTTCCAAGGAGTGAGATTCACGTGGTGCAAATCACATGATGTAGATGTCTTGGAATGGATTCGGCGATTGGCATGTCAATCGTCTGTGACATCGGACGAGTTCACTATCTGCGAGATTATGTTACGATCATGGGTTGCGAGTGATTGAAGACAGCTTGGGAATTCTTTCAATTTGCAATTAGTCTGGTCAAACATAACTAGTCTTTAGCGGTAGTTTAGTTTTATATTTTTCCTTTTGATCCTTCGAGCTTTTAGAAGTTACGCAATTTTCTTTCCTTGATCCTATCAATCGGATTTAATTTTTTATGCTCTTTTTCGTTTAGCACTTCGTTGGGCAATGGCATGTGCGTGTCAACATAATTAGTATTCATGATCTCCAAAGGTGGTATGTTTAAACAAACTAGAACGAATTTGGATAGTGCCTGTGGCCCTGATTTTCCCTATGCAAGATATACGTTGATGTCGTAAGGAAGAGGTTATTCATGCCATCTTTTAACGACCATGGCTTCAATTAGTGACTTAGTATTTGTCATGACGAATCACCTATTAATAATTTATTCTTCCTAGCTTACGCCTGAACTCAGAGCTGGATTTTTGTGATTGAGTTGCATTCAGCATTTTGGCGCTACTGTCAATAGCTCTGTATGAATTTCAACTCCAAATGATATCATAGATGTTTCTCGGTTGTTCCACGATATTTGATTATTAGAACGACTGTTTGCTATTATCCACCATCTGGCGTTGATTGTTTGAACTTACCTTATGAACGTTGATGTATCTATTTATTCTACACCTATTCAGCTTATTTTATGTAATTTTAAATGATGCTAAGGTTTAAACACTGCCATTTTTGAAACAAGTGATTTTACATTTTTATTTGATTATGAATATACTGATAAAACGATTTTTTGAACATACACAGATGCACTAAATATGATAATTAACAAGAAGTCGAACGTTGAAACTGATAATCGTATAGCTTTTTGCCAGAAGCCATCTTGACTTAAGCATCGCTTTATCATCCTTTTCAAGCTAGCTTTAGCTTTTACACTTTTTATCACATTAAAAAGCATATTCTTAGCTCTACATGTTCTTTATTCAGTCTCAGTATTTGATCGTTTTGGGTCTCAGATGGACAAAAGTTGCGAAGTACTTCATCACACTTGCTATTTACTAGTATATCAAGTAAACAGAATGATCATCATACTTGTGTCAGGTTAATCATATTTAGACCCCAACAGATTTTCCATTAGTTGGCGTGGACTATCTTGAAGATATGACCACAATCAACCAGAGACCCTCCCACATTATGACCATTAAGTTAACTTAAGAATATATTCCAAGGTTTTCTGTTAAATAAGAATGCGAATAAAAAATAGATTTAGATGCTGATTCCCAGAATGATGGAGGGTTTTTGCCAGTTGTTGACACAATTTTCCGTCAAAAATGGCCGGCTTACCGACGAGGGCATTCAAAGGTTCCGAGATTGAATTTATCATAAAAAGTACATTTTAGAAAGATTCTTGGCTGTTACGCAAAATCATAGCTCAATAACCTACAGAACATATTCAACTCTTGAATCTGAAGGAATATTCTCACAACCCTAAAAGGTAAAATCTATATAAATATCAATTTACTTATAAATACTCATCTGAATATTTGAATGTCATCATCGAAAAGTCGGCCATTTTTGATGGAAAATGGTGTATTTCCCATCGTGTTATAAAAGAGTCACTTGTATAGGTGGAATAACCTGATATGAGGGTAAATTTTTGTGGCATTCACGAAATTCACAAGAAAAAAAACATTATTTACCTCCATATTACTTATTAGAAAACAATGCATTTTTTATTTATATTTTCATGGCATGATAACATCTTAGTTGATATTCATGAAGCTATCCACAACGATAGTTGTCTTGCCCCTGAGCTTACGTGTCTGAAAGGCCATCTCTAGCTTATTGAATCAGGGCGGTGTGGGGTTAAAATTATCAAGTTATACGTCTAAATTCAATGGTTTCCAGAACTAAGGATTGTGCTTATTCAAGACCGTCACGTGTCCAATTGCTGTGCTGAGTTTCTCCGATAAATGTGCCATATAGCGCAACTGCTTTTTAAATTACAACTAATTTTTCTTATCCCCATGAAAGTTGATCTCAAAAATAATGTCTCGCCTATGCACAA
Source organism: Thelohanellus kitauei (assembly GCA_000827895.1). Classification (NCBI taxonomy): domain Eukaryota; kingdom Metazoa; phylum Cnidaria; class Myxozoa; order Bivalvulida; family Myxobolidae; genus Thelohanellus; species Thelohanellus kitauei. The sequence goes on from JWZT01004477.1 coordinate 54,658, forward strand.
CTTAACATCCTCCCCTCTTCCACACATTTATAAAAATGTCGATCTAAATCTGTCGTCTTGGGAAAATTAATGTCTCATTCTGATAATATTATAAACTGAGAATCTATTGCTAACTTCCCCTAAACTTTGTCATGTGTGTAAGTCTATCGTGCTAAAATTGAAAGACGAAACATTCACTTAAAGTTATCATCCAAAATATTCAGAAGACATTAAGTGCATGCCAGATTAAAACAACTGTTTTAAATATGAATAAGATCAAAATCTGACCACCTCGTTAGTGCCAACCAAATGATTAGACAAAGCCAAGCAAAGCAAACCAATCAAATATCATGGCCTAAATTCCAAAACTTGTTGTTACGCGCGCGTAACATTGAATTCCCAAGCGTATCAGTTGTTTACAACTAAAACGACACGTGCTATTACAGCGAAACCCATTTACAACGAAAATTTAAGTTTCCTATGTATACAATTTTTTTAACGGATTATACTTTTTTTAGATATACACTAAGTTAAATTCACTTCTCTAATATTTAGGAATCAATTAAATTTTGTCGAAGGTAAAAAAGAAAAAGATTTTAAATTTCGGAGGCTATTTATTTCGCTGTGATAAACGGATAAACGAGAAAACATATTGGATTTGCATCAAATATTTCTAGCAATATTTCAAATCATGGTGAATTTTCATCAATAATGAGGTTTATTCGAATGATAAATCGCACCAATATGAACCAAAGCCTTCAAATATTGGTGTACGAAAAGCTATAAATGAAATCAAAAGCTTATCGATGAAAAAGTTTCAGTAACCACAAGAAATTATATCCAGAGTAACGACAAATGTTTTACAATCTGTAGTTTGCACTATCGAAAACGTATCTCAAATCAAACGCATATCAGCAGAAAAAGGTAAATAGCCAATCATTTTACTCCAGAACCAAGAAGTTTCTCTAAAATTATCTTTCCAGATGCCCTTGCGAGAACATTTTCTTTAGCACAGTTATTGAAATATGACCCATACTATTATTTTGTAGTCGGATTGGCAAACTGAAGTTTTAACAAGCCAGAAACACTGTTATCTTGATGGCACGTTTAAAACGTGTCCATTCGTTTTTTCACCATTATATACGGTCCATATGGAAGTTTTAACGTGTTTTTTTCCAGTTTTATATATTCTGCTTCCAAATAAATCATTTTCTAACTATAATTTCATATTTTCCTACATACGACAGCGTTTGTCTCTTGCCAACCTCGAAAATATAATAGTCGACATTGAGTAAGCAGTTATGAGAGAGCTTTATGCAATTTTCCAACAGCATGATTGAATTGCTGTTATTATCACATTTGTCAAAATATATGGAGGAAGATACAACAAAATAGTGATGTATTAGATCAGTATAAAAGGGAGAGCGAGTTCAAGCTTTACATAAAAATGATACTCGATCACGTTTGTGCCAATCCCTAATGTGACCTTTGCCTTTGCTCTGGTCAGCCTTTTCCCATTTGATAATCAAAAAAGAGAATATTTTCGAGAATAATTATATTGGCCTTATAAATGTTTATAAGACAGGAAAACACACATGTTTCCAATCTCATTATGGAATGTTTATGAAATAACAATAAGTGGTCAACCAAGAACAAATAATTCTAATGAAGGATGGCACATTGGATTTACAAAAATGGTCAAAAGTTTCCACCCTTCATTGTTTAAATTCAAAGAATATTTGCAACTGGACGATAACTATTAAAATGAATTTGCCAGCAAGATCAAAATGGACAGTCTGAAAATTCTCAACCCAGAACTTATCGCTTGCTAAATGAAAGGCTTCTAGAAAATTTAAGAAACTATGATCCTGAAAACATGATGATGTTTTTAAGGTCGATGGCTGTTAAGTTACACTTCAATACATTAATTTTTGTTATATCGATTTTATTTTTTCAGTATATTTGCAAACTTTAGACATGATTTCAGAAAAAATACTGCTGGTTATAAAATATAGACAGCTTTCTGGGTTTGATTTTAGATGTATACTAGAAGTATAGCAGCAATTTGGTACTTAAAATCGTATTTCGTTGTAAAGACATGGATTGATTCCCAAGAGGCAACGATGTAACACCGAGATAGTTAAAGACTTCGTACGTGTTGGAATCCTTTTGAATTTTTAATTAATCGACTATGCTCTGTTTGTAACTGCAGCGTTATCGCTCCCAGCTTTAAAAGAAGACACGCTCCGTTTCATCCCCAAATACATTGCAAAGTTGGCTTAAAATGACCTTTTGTGCATGTTTAAAATCTCGTTAAACCATACAAGTGTATCAAAATTTAGCATATTTAGTCAAAAAGGAATTGCCTATAAAAATCTGTTGACATTGCTTTAGATCGATTTAAGTATCACTTTCATCATCTGTAGAGTATTCCCCACAGCGGTATCCTTACACCCGTTTCTTTCGAGTACCAATTAGTCAATACAATTCAGTCAAGTTTAATCCGTTCACATGCAATGAAGTCCAAGAAGACACGATAGAATTCGATGATTATATTATCAGACACCTCTAAATGAGTTCAAAATGATAATCAGGGCGCAATATACCTGTATCATAGAATGCTTCTCATCGGTGGGAGTTTTAAAACATTTTATTACAATTTAAAATTCTTAGTTTTAATGACTCGGCAGAGTTCAAACATAATGAAGCACATCCATATGAATCACAAATTACTAGCATGGACAGGCTTTGTCCAAATCCAGCCTCTTCCTCTTTAACCTCGAGACAATACCCTTTTTATTCTTGAACAAAGTATCAGGCGAATACAACATTCTCCGCTAAAAGAGCATGGTAAAGGCTATTAATCAGTTTAGTCATGTATAAAAATGATCGCTAATTAGGTGTTCTTGACGAAGATCAATTTATAAACCAACGAACGAAGTATCCTGCGTCTGAGAAACAAATTGTATTCATGTGGATTATCTCATAATAATATTTGGGAAAGTTTAAACATGTTTAGGTGCTTCTGAGAGAGTAAACAAAGAAAAAACACAAGGATAAACAAAAGCTTATTTTGTTTCCCATGGAGAGTTTGATGTCCCGATATCTTAACGGAGCTAATCCTTGACAAATTTTTCACGTTTGGGAGCTGAAAAAATTGTAGAAACATGAGTTAGCATTTCTATACCTCTAAACTGGCTCACTCGAAACGCATTTAATGACTTAAAATAATTGTAACTATGTCCGAGGAATTTAGGGAGAAGGAGGGTCTAAACTTCCGAATCAATAATTCTCAAGAACAAAAAAACAAAATTTGATATCCAGCAATTCATAGTTATTTTCGAGCTAATAGGATAAATCTCTATTTAAGTATTGTGGTCGCTTATGTGAGAAAATGTTGAACTAATTTGGTGCAAAATAACATGCATAACCATGGAGTGAAAGATACTTCTACACGGCGATTTTTTAACAATTATTTGTCACTTTATATCCAAGATCATCGTTGCCTCTCGTTTAATTTGGTTCATCATTTCCGTTGTATTAAGAGAACTGAACTACTTCCTCTCTCGGTTTCCTCCTTGGTTCTTTAGCTAACATGACTTTTAAAGATCACAAAGGAAAATAAAAGATTGACAACTTTTTTGGGCCACACATCATCCACAGTTGTAATGATGAGTCTAACTCGTTAGCATCGCCAGGGTTGCATCAACGTGTCAACATAATAACCAAATTTCAAATTCGTTTTTGACAAGAAAAATTGTCAAAAAATAAAATAAAACTCAAATTCAAAGGAATAACGGATTTTTCGAGTAATAAACAAAATCAAACCTGGACTGAATCACCAACAAGGTAATTGAATGATTAAACCTGAAAACACAGAAGATCGAATTTACAGTATAAAACCCTTAATCAGTCCAAAACAAGCTCATGTTGCCCAACTAAAGAATTCAAACATTTTCACATAGACAATATACGCCCGATACCCTCCGAAGAGATAATAATTATACAAGATACGTTTCCGGGATTCGGGGTTTAGTAAAATGATCTCATGGGTCCGAATTCAATAAAATCAAGTACTATCCTGGGCTTTCGGCCACAACGCTCGTATTTATACTTTGCAGCTTTTTGTATATACTATATTTAGAAAATGACACGAGATCAACTCGTTCTGTCTTGCGCTGGTCCGAAATAGCCTGACTGGTTCCGAAAGCCTTGGTTTGGATGATTCAAAGAGCTCGAGAAGTGAAGAATCTTGTTATTGGTGGCTCCTCGAGCAAAACTGAATTCGGGAACTTGGTATGCCTCAACAAATAGTTAGGAAGAATTAGTGGATTCATTATTTTGGATGAGCCAAATATTTGCATTTTCCTTCGGTATCTTACTCACAATCTCAAAGTTTAGAGGAATTTTTGCCATCTTAATGTACGTTTTTTTATTATAGTTTCGCATTTGTTAACTACCTATTTCAAGTCAACTATCTGGTTCGCTTCCACGACATACGCGCAAAATTTGATGAAGACGTTTTTAATATCATTGGGTCAACCTACTTCACGAATATCCAGACATTTTTGATGACTTGGATCGTATCTTATTCAATATTAAAAAATTAACTATTTGGTAATAAAGTAGTATGTAACTATTCCGATCCCCACAAATGTCCATATTATAACCAACGATGGTATTACTTTGTTCCGGAACAATATAATCGAGTTTTTGTTGTGCTGCATTTTTACGCCTGGGAATTCTTTTTTGATAGTTTTTCGGGCCCATAAAACAAGACAGGCAGGTATGAAATATTGTACGAATGATCCAGCGTACGATCCAACATAGCTTGCAAACACCAACACGGCACTTGGGATTAACATTACAAGCACGAAAGAGGGCACGATGGCCACCACCGGAGCCACCCAATCGCGTAACGGCTGCTTGAGTGGTTGTTTTAACGCAATTTCGGTTAATGAAATTAGGTTTTCTCGTAGCGTAATTCCAATTATGGGGTAACTGGCAGAAAGTGCGATTGTCGGAAATACCATCAAGTAGTAATATAGAAAGTCGTCGAACCAACCCTCTCCCTCTTTATCGAAATTCATCGAGTATATAGAGTGGAGCTCTGAACCTTTGAACGCGAAACTTGCCGTCAGAACGGTGGATAGGTAAAGCACGAAAGCAGCACACATGGACAAAAGAATCAAATAGTTGAATTTGGCCCCCTTGTTCTTCACGTAGTTGACCATCGAGGGGAGCGAGTGTTGACACATGAACGAGTAGAGGGTGACCCCAAAAAAGTTGGGGATACCCGCTGCTCTGATATGCTCAATATCATGTGCTTCTCCGCGGTATATTCTCATTGATGAATAAGCAATCATAGTAATAACCGCTAACTCAACAAGTGACTTACCTGTTAGTCTCAGGATCATTGTGGCAACGTGGATAAAGACCGATTTTTTTAAATTCATAAAAACAAACGGTGAAGTTAAGACAAAAAACGACCCCTGAATCAAAGAAGGGCATACCGCATATATTCTGAACATGTTATGGTTTCCGATAGTGTTACATATGGGTTGTAAAGCGCTTATTTTTGTTGAGTTGACCGGACACGAGAGACCGGTTAATGTCGTGCCTACCACCGATAAATAAATGCACAAATCTCCATACAGATAGATGATAACGAGTGAATAAAATACGATCAACATTCCTGGAGTTAGTTCGACTTTGACCTCTACCAAAGAATAACTTAGCCATTTCCGCCTATTTATCAAAGACAGGCATACCATTTCAAACTTCTTTTCGATATTATAGTAGGACTCCCGATCAATCACCGCCACTAAATTAAAAAATAACCAAGTATTGAAATTAAACATGGAAAATCGTTCCTTCAATTTAACTCCAAACTCTGATTAGATCAAACGCGAAAATGTTTGACACTGGAAGGCTATCATCTACGAAACTCAAGCATAAGCATTATATATCACGTTCACTATTTGAAGGTTCAATAAACACTTTTTCCATGTTGCCACATCTTTTAAATGTATTAGATATCTCAAATGATGGGATATAAATCAGCAAGTACCACTTTTGAAACAACTACCTTTTCGATTATGAATGATAGAAATAATTTTGTTCAACTACACCCCTCAGAGCGACGAGCAAGAACTATCTTTACAAGATAGGTATTGAAATCGGTACATTAATTATATTCCATTTTATTAAAGTGTAAAACTCCCAAGGTACTTTGCAAACAGGTTCATTCTGTCAAATGCTAGAAAAGTGAAATTCAGTAGTTTATAATTGTCTGAAATTTACAGGCTGACCGACTGGAATGGCCTAGTTTCATAGCGAAAAGCCATATTTTTCTGATGAATGAAGAAATATCATTATAAGATTCTTAGTTGGAATCTGTCACTTCTTATCCGACCGATGAATGTGGGAACGGGACATTGATTTCATAATTCACTTCTTTCAAAAATGATTTGAAGAAAAATGTCTAGAGTAGTCTGAAACATTTTGAGATTGTCGTTTAGACTTAAATGCACAATCAACAAGAGTTTTACAACCCTTGAAGTATTAAGGCTCCTGATTTTCCCTTTATAAGCTTGAAAACCGGTTATGATTTATCTCTATGCTTCGGATTCAACCTGTCACAAACATTTAACGGTACAGGAACCCATCAAGCAAATATTACCTATGTTTCAAATAACGTAGAAAATGATCACCTTTTTCAAAATATAAATTCAGAAATATACTTTACAATGGATGAATTGACATGGTCAAACGATCCTGATTTAATACATTGAAATAATATCAACTTAGATTTAATGGTTTTAATCCATTTCACACTATTCCTCTAAAATATAAATGGCAAATAACGGACACTCATTCGCCCTAAGTTCAGACCTGACTACTCATTGTAGCCATCCATCGATGTTCTTATCTTTTTCCTAATTTTCAGTATTTACGGAATATAGAAAAGGTATTTAGTAAATTTTTTCAAGTTTTTTTAATAATGCTTTACTCGATAGTTTCAAATCGTCAAAATGATTAAATCCGTCAATTGGAAACCATTTCATGACTTACATTTTTTCTCAGGCGTATTCTCGCAAATCAAAACTACTGTTATTCTCGATTATTATTGATATTGTGCTAATTTATTTTTGATTTCTGAATATAATATAGGTTCATAAAATATAGTTACGTACGCGTATCTGTCATTCAAATATCGCACTCAACAAGAATAATTAAAATAGGAATAGTTTAAATAAACAACGTGTTCAATGTTTAGACTGGAGGCATATCAACGACTAACAATCCAGCTACTCACTAATGTGGAAAGCGACATGATTTGAAACGCTGACTCTCGAATATTTTAGAATCTACTCAAAATTCAGAGCTTGACATTAGGTAGTTGTATTATGGTGGTATTCTGTGTGCACCGTTACATCATGTAAAACCTGTTGAATATGCCAAATATCGGAGTTCTTTTCAATTTAATCGTCATGCTTTCTCGCTTGCTTTTCAGTCCACGTAACTCAATTTATAATCTCGATAAAAATGATATAAAATTACGAGGTTTATATTGGATGTGTATTCAAATCTGAAAAACTTAATAATCTTGAAAATCATGACCCGGAAACGGATATTCTAAGAAATTAGCATGTTAAAGTTGTTCATTTAGTCGGATTTCTAAATTTCACAGCAACAACCATTCTCTAACAGAGACGTTTGGGAGTATTATCCAATCAGAACCGATTTACTTAAGGTCCCAGTGGCAAATGTTAAGCTATTTATCAGGCTTCTGGTCAGAAAATGAAAATGGAGGATTGTGATCCATAGAAAGCGTGAAAGAGATGAAATTGATAAACATTCGGGTTTGAAAGATAATGGTGTGAATTTTCTGTGTAATAAATTTCAAAACACTTTCGGTGAAGATTTTACTCAACCAAGCAAGAATCGAAGTTTATTTTCTGTTGTCAACTTGGCTTAAAATGGATAACATAAGGGTTTTGAGACGCTTATCATATAGAAATGTCGGATTGTTGTAAAAAATATGAAATTATGAATATACCAGTGTTTTCTTCAATGTTCTTCACAAAATCAGAGTGGGCAGCGTTATTTTGTTGTATCTGTGGGCCCTAGTAAACTTTTAAGCACTACCTCAAGCATTTGGTTTCTGTTTTCTTCGTCTTCTTTGTTGATTCGGTGTTTGAAGTTTGCCAAGGACAAGGACTCAATCACGAATGCACATGTTGACCAACTGGAGTGTTAGGACCACAAACACCTGATGATTGCAAGGAAAAGTAGTAGAATAGATCCGAGAACGTATCCGACACCCCAAAACACTTTGGGAAGCAATAGGACACCGGATCCAAAGATGATGTTGTACACGAAAATACTGAATATCTGACTCAGAATGAAACTTACCAGTTCATTAACAGACACCATTTCCGTCAAGAATAGGGGCTTAGTGTGACGAATGATTGATTCAGGTGTTCGCCTCACTATTCAATTGCCTAGCGTCGCCCTTAATTCATTATAATTAATCAATTTGGTCCCATCCCATATGAAATCAAACAGCTGAAGCCAGGGAACTGAGAATTAGGGGCGTGTGTCTTGAACGCTCTATTGTTGACTGAATCCTGGCAGTCAAAAGCTTGTGAAAGAAGGGCTGGCCGTTCGAAAAAATCACCATTTGATTTTGGGTCGCAGCTATTTGAAGATCGTGAAATCTTAGGTTGAAGTAGTCATAATTTAACCAAGTTTAATTCAAATTATAAAATAGTTAATCCTTACCTGTAGGAGCTACACATAAATTAAGACCTTTCGTTTGGTAAGATTATTTAGTTTGTCGGTTTGAATAGATGCTTGTGTTCACTTGGGAATATGCAAACATAAATTTGATTGAGGCGGTAAAACATCGGTTATATCGAAACCACCTCTGGTCGCGACCAGAAATATTTTAACAAATTACTCATGTCAACACCTCTGAGTTACCTCGCCTCCTCCTAGTTCCATTTCTGATTAACAAACATTTTAAACCCAAAGGCAGAAATATTAAAACTAATAAACCTGATTTTAAGACCATAATTCAGGTAGCTCGATAATACCAAAATCGTATGTTAATAATGAAACAATTGATCCCATAACCTAAAACTCCCACAAACGCCATCGGAACCATCACTCAAACGGCTAATTAGAAATAAAATGACAGTATTTTCTGGTTAAAATAGGCCAAAATATAACGGGATAGGTGGGATGATAGTGTTAAATCATGGCCTGGCAAGGATAACGCGATGTCCGGTACTAGCCCAAAACCAACATTCTTCAAGCGTGAAACATGTGGATACATAGTGGCCTGGGTATTTTTCAAAAATGTTGAATGGTCAAAATATGACTAATGTCTTTGTATTGTATCCACATAACATGTCGTGTATTAATTTATTTTTATAAACATGTATCCCGTTTGAAGAGCATCGATTTATAAAAACTCACTTAAAAAGCCATATTATAGCCATAGTTCTCGTTTAGATCTCTTTGAATTGACCCCACCCCCTCGTCATGTTCTTATGTGCATGCACTTTTCCACAATAATACTTATATCTTAAGCTTTTATGAGCATTTTTGAATGGACGAGTCATTGCTTTTCAATATTATTCACAAAAAAATATTTTGCAATCTGATGTCATAATTGAGACATTTTAAAAATTAGTAGACGAGCCTGACGAAGGGCTGCACTAGAAACAAATGCCAAAATAATTGGCCCATGTTTAGTGATCCCTTTTTGAGGGAGCTCAAATAACAATCATTAGATCACTGGATTCATCACATACTGTGACCATCGGCGCTAACAATCTCAAACTCTTGAAAAAACTGTATTTTCACACGAAACAATAACTTGATAAATGAAATAACAACTGTTTGCCGCAAATAACTTAGATTTTGAAGACTGTAGAATCTGTAATGTATGAAAATGTTGAAATCAACTGATAAGAAATGAGAATACACAAAAATATTTGAGATCATCCCATTTTAGGAGTAGGTTTCTTGGTTTCGTGGAAAGAATCTTCCACAAAAGGCATTTTTGTTGAGATTTTATATTTAGGAGCAGAAACATCGGTACCAAATATTTATACTGATATGATACTTTGATCGACAACCATTTTGGACCGTTTAATAATCTAGTTCTTCCTCAATCTATTGTATGAACGCCTTACTGTTAATCCTACTCGAAACTTACTGGGCCTAAATACTGGGTCTTTCACACACACGATTGAGGGTACGTAGAATGACTTAGAAACGAAAATTTTATTTCGAATGTGGTAAATTCTTGGGACAAGAGTGAAAATGATATGGAAAATCAAACTGATGCTTTTTTAATGCGGGTTTCTCACTCAAAATCAACCAAAATGACTTCCAAAATCAACTATGACGATGCGTTGCGAACCAGATAATTTTTTGTTATTCTTAACGATATCTTTGTACCCGGTTTTGTGACCAATAGTGCATATTTTTTAATGAATTTTTTATCATAAAATGGAACTGTATCCACTTAAATGAAAAAAGTAAATATTAAAACTGGATGTACAAGGTGAACAAACGGTTACAGCTATATGGGTTTGCATCCAATAACTCGGTTTAAGTCAATTAATAACACGAAATGTTACACGGAACTACATATAAAATCAAAAAAATTAACAAAACACATGAATAAATGTAACGTATGAGCCTTAGATAAGCATAACATTAATCCCTTGGAATGTCTTGTCGTTAAGACACAGTCGAAAAGGATTCTCGATGCAAAAAACCCTGAAAGTTGAGCGCTTGTAACAGCAGTGCCTGCGGATCTCATTCTATGTATTAGGTCATTGTTTCCAGTTATTATTGAGTCTCTCCTGACTTCGTTCTTGATCATGCTGAAGGCTTCCTAGCATGGATTCAAGAATTTCAAAAAGTTAACTTTAACCCTTTTTTCACCTTGTAAAACCATACTTAATAATAATTTTTAATTCGTTTAAGTTGATACAATCATTTTTTTATGTTAAAAAATTCATTAAAAAAGTTTGCATTATTGGTCGTCTCCGTTCGCACTAGTGATCATCATCATTTTCACTCTAATGGTCGCAAAACTCGGTATATCGGAAGATACTTGTCACCCATTTTTTCTTTGAATAATTATCCACATCATGCTCAACAAAAAAGTAAACGCATGCAGTAAATATGTCAAAAGTTTCATAATATGGATAAGAATAACCATGAATGTGGAGGTGCGCAATATACACCATCTCGCGTTCAAGGTTTCCGACTTTCTGATATGGACATTCGAAGGTTCTAATATGCGTTGTTTTATCATAAGAAAGTAAATAATAAACGTAGGGAGATTATTGCTCTTAGACTCAGGCCAATCTCAGTAAAAGTCTGCTCATATTAAACCAGATAATCTACCGCACTTTTAAGGCTCTAAAAGATAATCTTTATAAAAGTTCATTTACTTTTTTGATAATAAAAATACAAAATAAAGAACTTTTGAATGTCCACACAGGAAAGTCGGACATCTTGAACGAGCAATGATGCATATAGTTACTGTGGTTTATTTTGAATGCAAAAACCGACATGCCGATGTAGACATTCAATCAAGTTCTCAGGTTCATCCTATGATGCACTTAACAATGTAATAGTTCCTGAGTTAAAAACGTTAATTTTTGTTTTAATCCACGATTTTACGTATTTTTGTTTTTTATGCTCTTAAACAGACACAGGTAGAGATTTTCGAAAGGGCGAGGGCAGTATCATTCAGCCCTGGTCTATGTTCTTCTGTGATGAATTTATTTTTGCTAAAAACCGAATTCCCATCCTATATGCTCCTGAACAGTGACAGGCATGTTCCGGATAATTGATTGAAACACGAATAAAATGGATATCGTCTAAAAATAAGTTATGGGCCAGTATCTTGAAAGAAGAGGGTGAAAATGAAGGGTGACTTGGGACCGGTTGTAAATTATGAAAAGTATTTCTCTTAACATAATTTGTGAAATTGTTGGCGTTCGTAAGTGATGCTTTAATCCTATATTCATGCATACCAGGATACAAGCATTTTCATGCATTGAAAATGAGGATTAGAAGTTGTTATTTTCTCTTGATCGGCCACAAATCTTCACAACCACTTGGTTTTGGTAATATTATACGATCTTGCAACAAATGATCTATCCTTGAAAAAAGAGAAATAGTTATCAGAGTTCGTTGAAGTCGGGTCCCGCCCGTCAGATTCTTTCATATGTGGATTAAGGTGAAGGAAACTATCAAATACGGTAATGGTATAATTGCGCCAACGAAAATTTCGCACATGATAATTCCGCACACGAAAATTGAGCCCATTACAAATTGGGCACATTGAAACATCTGTGCACTCTCTTATATTATTTCTTAACGATTATGGTGTGTAATTTTTACAATTTTTCTTCTCGTTTAAAGTATATTTATAAAATTCCTTTAATCATTTTAGATACCCTGTCAAATATTACATGGTTTTCCATTCATAAACGTAAAAACCTCAGCCGTTAATTTTTTGAACATTATATCGTGGTAAAAATTCTCAAATATAAAAAAATAATATATATTGCCTAAATATTCGAGTTTCGGACTAGATTCGACTATTTATTGTTAGGGTTGAAGCACAAGGTTTTGAAGAAGTGTGGGATGATAATTCAATTTTTCCCCAAAAAAATATTTGATGGTATATTTAAGAAAAATTAACGATGGTGGCGTATCCGAAACATCAAGCAAAGTTAGACCAATCCAAATTAACCCTTGAAATATCGTCAATGATTGTTTAAACGGTGAATGCAACGTGACCCAATCTATGAGGGACGCCTATGAATGTTTAAATTTGAATATTAAAGATACCACAGGCTGGGATTGGTTATATAGATCGGTTTTGTTTATAAAATGACCCACCGAATACCCAAACGTCTAAATTATTCAGAGATCAGGGTTAGGCTTTTTCCATACGTTGGTTGGTACAGTTAAGTACCTTTCAAAATACTTTGTATATATTTTATTTTCGCAGATATATGGTCACTTCATATTCAAAATGATGGGGTAACATCCATGATAATCAACAGTCAAAACCGGGAATCAGGTTATTTCACCTTTCAGGGGCTCCAAGGCTTAAATGCGTATAACCATCACTCTTAAAACATAATTTATTCTAAGATTATTTATGCCATTGTAAATAGCTTGACTTATCAAAAATTTTATAAAGTGCTGGGGAGGTGGAGGTGACTATACTACCGTCAAGGACAATTCCCCATTCCTCCAGGAAATAAAAGTTTATAAGATTGATATAATCCTAAAATTTATGTAATTTTCCATGCAGTCATTTAATAAACTAGTGGGAAGAGATTTTTCCCCATATGAATACTTCGATCCGCCGAAATGGCTCACATAACTGAATCAATACCTTATTCCAATAATAGTTTAATCTTGCCTGAAATTTACTACTGACAAACTCCAAAATTATTTAATACATTGAGTTTTCTCCAGGAATGCTTAGTATGGAAGATATAGCAAGAGTATCATAACTACTTTTAGTCATCCAATATATTTTTTGGGTTTTTAGACACTTTACTCAGTTTATTCCAAATTAATGTTATTTTTGATGGTTTTGGTTCACGGTTTTGAATGTAAAACGAGACAGTGTTTGATTTTATTTTCTGTTTCAAAATTATATTTACAAATTATACGAAATATAAACCACTAGTGTTTATAACCAGTGTCCAACTAATATTTTACACTTAAAACCCATTGAATATTACCCAGCTATATGATAATCTATACATCAACTAAGAATTTAGCGTGTTGATCCATTTGTTAGGAAGTCGAATGCTAAAAATTGCTGTGGACCAT
>JWZT01004477.1:73461-90604 GCA_000827895.1 Thelohanellus kitauei
AACTGTGGCCATTTTGAGCCGCTTCAAGCACGCACATAAAAATCACGTAAACTATAGTCTACCCGATTCTAAAACTGGAAACTGTTGATGCAACGTTGGCAAAGTGATATCAACATTGAAAGCACGCGAGAACGCAGCTACAAAAATCGCCACTTTCTCCCAATTTATACCCGATTTAGCTGTTTCCACATTAACAATTACAAATAAAAATCTGAAAACTATGACTCGAAAATACTTCAGACAACCTAGAAACAAATTTACATTACGGTTTCCATCAACTGCCATTATATGCTGAAGATGGACTGAAAACTTTAAAATCACATTATTTAGCAGCCATGAACTAATTTTAGAAAATTCTTCTTCAATCGCACTTCTATAATCTGATATATTTTTTTTAGTTATGTTGGTAATTCTCTTTAATATGCCCAATCGAAAGAATTCATATGCGTTAAGAAATGACTTATATTGCAGGCCAGTCGAGTACTCCCGATTTTATCATTGTAATCTAATACAGCATTACTTTCTACAATGCAAAAAGGTTATATACCAAATTTTTAATCAAGAATGGCCCTTTTCTACAATATACTCAAAAAATCAAATTAAATCCTAAGTTGGCACATATTAATTAAAAGTTTTAAGTTGTTTGACTGTGCAATAGAATTCTCAATATATCTAGAAAATCTCATGTTAACATTTCGGTGACTTTGACGACAAAAACCAACACTCAAAAATACAATAAATAGAGTTGTATATCGGTTTCCCTTCATTTTCATATTCTTAATATATTGATTTCATTGGTATTTTTAAAATGAAAATTTCTAAATCGGCTATAAACTGGAAGACAATGGCGTACTTTTAAATATGCGCGTGCAAGGGTTTAAAAAGTTATTCTCAATTTACCAATGCTGTGCCAACGTTTTCCAGTTTTTTATTTAATAATAATTCATACGTGGTGCTTACCATATTATTAAAAAAACCAGTATAAATCTGTCCAACCTACGAAATTTCCATTTAAAACATATAAAATCTATTTCGAAAGCGGGCGAAGGCCCCTCTATTTTTCAAGCTGATGAATTAAATTGAGAAAAAGGACATATAATCCAGTAAATTAAAAAAAATAAGCAAAAGATATTCCGCCGCTCGCTTTCGAAATAGATTGCAAGGCACTGTATAATAATGTCAATTTCACACATTTCGAGTCGTTTTCCTAAGTGAAAAATTCTACATGTATCTAGTTTAACCATGCAAAGTTTCAACTAATTTGATGGACGAGAAATATTTATTCAAAAAATAAGACGTAGCCTGAGTTTCTGGACACTATGTAAGGTCATTAGTTCGCATATAACACCGGGGTTTGAAAAATATTTGACGGCTTTTGAAAAATATGTTTTTTAAGACTCAATATAGATTTATTTAAAAACCATGTTAGTCATCAAAAAAATACTGACAATTAGTCTCCACTTATTCTTCTATATTCAGGCACTGTAGAAAAAAGCGACAAACGACAAATCCTGCATTGGCACCCTCCGAACGGCCAAATATATCGGTGATATTAGCGGTCACTGGGTTATACCTTATTAGTAGCAAAGCCACAGCACGTGGATAAGTGAGTTCATAACTTGTTAAAGCCTTCCTATAAAATTTGGTTACAGATATTAAGTCTTAAAATGCACAGTTTATTAAAAACCTTCAGTCTTTTTAGACCCAAACCAACCGACATTTTCAGAACTCGATAATTTTATATTATTATATGTCAGTTTTGAAAGAGATCCCAACCGAGTTTGTCATCTAACTCAGTTAAGGATGATTATGTTGTAGGAATACAATATTACACTCCCAAAACCTCTGAATTAGTTTATCGTCAAATTAATATAACAGAAACGTTCATTCAATAACGATATTACTGAATATTTAGATATTATAGGCCTAGAAGGGCAAAATTTTACAACCTCGACGTATTAGGATCATAAAAGTTTATAACCATGTGAATTAGTTTATTTTCTTCTAGCAACTTGAATTTTTTGGTAGAATAAAGATGGCAATGTTGGTGTTTCCTCCTCTGATGTTGGAGAAAAGGGTTTCCAACCCCTTAAATCTGCAATATTAAAGGTAATAACAACGCAAATATAGGTCATCGAACGCAGTTTTAATATTCAGCACTGATACACTCCTATATCTAAATGAACCGACTTTCAATCTCTGAAAAATCTCTACTGTCCAGGATTGTTTTTATCGTAAATCATGACTGGGCTAGCTGGCGTTTGTTGATTAAATCGTATGTGGATTTGATCTACCTGGATTGATAAAAAAGACTACCTATTGCAGAGGTGGCTTTCGGTGACTGACTTTATCTGCTAGTCGAAGAACAGAGAAATATCAAATGCTGATTGGGTGGGTTGATATCGGAAAAACTGTACTTGAAGATTTGTGTTTCCATTACGCGCGCTTAATTACGATCAAGAAAGAAAGGCTTAAATATCAAACAAGTACCTGATATTTAGACGTGATGTCGAACGATCGATGGATTGTGTTTGAATACATTAAAAAATGATCTAAACGTTACCGCAAACTCATTGGATGAATATTGCACCTTTTGATACGATGCTACACGCGCTAGACAACATATATTTTAAATTTTTAGGTGAAATTCGACACTTAATCAGTCAAAAATAAATATCAACGAAACATCAAAATAACTTTGGAAAGATCTCAATAATAGATATGAACGTAAATCCAGTGTCGTTATACATGATTGGTAGACCAGTCATGAATTTTCAGATGTAACACCATTCTGGTAACTTGAAAAACGTATGAGATGAATATTTCACTGACTTAATCATGAATGCCAAACTCATGTCGACTGAAATCTTTACTGGGAACGATCCTTTTTTCAGGAGCCATTCACCGACCAAATATTCAAACATCATTTTCACGAGACCCTTACCTGAAACCGATAAATTTTAACTCTCGATTTACTAACTCCGCTTCAACATAGAGCAACTGACGACGGCGAGTTTCAAAATCTACCTGCCAGTACGAATTTGTAAGCAGTCCAATTCGCTACAACGGTTCGGATAATAAGTTGATCACATAACAAGGAAACAATTAGCGTTTAGTAACAGCGATCGAATACCCTGTTCATAAATAACAATATATGACAGCCAGGACAGGTTTATCCTTTGAGATAAATAGGACGCTGGAGTTTTAAATTCAGCGATATTTTTTGGATGATACACGCAGCATCCAACTTATATTTTAGCTTAACACCAAAACAATAGTGATGTTTTAACAGGCGTGTTCATTATTCTTCTTGATAAAAAATCTGAGTTAAAAGCTATTTATGCAGGGAAATGTAGAATCTCAAACAATGGAACCAAAAAGAAAACCTTACATTGTTACCTAGCGTCAAGAATACTTTCTATTTCTGTCATAAATAGGAGTCCCGAGCTTATGCATAACTTAAACCAGTAGTTTCCAGATATCAACTTAATCTCAAAACGAAGGTCAATACACAACAAAGTTGTTCAGTAAATTGGACAAAGATGGTTATGATAATCGAGCAAACCCTGGTTCATCAGGATTCAACAACTCGAGTGCAAAGCTGAAATCCATTTCTGTTTTTAAAGCGCATTCCTAGGAGTTTCCTATACTCTATGGGAGTTTTCAATAGGAAGAATGTCGAAAACGTTGAATGGTTGAACTCCTATAGGTGTAAAACGATAATTAACAGCAAATCAATCGTTCTGGAACAAAAATGGCTTGATTTCATCTAAAATTTCCTGAATCTCGTCATCGTCCATTTTATTTTTAAGACTAAATATAAAAAGTGACTACCTAAGAATCAATTTTTTGGCTTCATCAGCGGAGTGAGGGCGCAATGTCGCAAGCAGCGCAACTTCGAACTGATGTAGCTGTGTATATGACTTCGATAGTACACTGAATTAAATAGGTGGGTACTTCCTAACAATTGAAATTTCCTCAATAGATTTATATCGGTTAAACTTTTCTGTATATCGATAGGTAGTTTTAAAAATTTCAGATATCTCAGATTGGTCAATATCTCCGGATTTCTCTTCATTGTGACGGCGTTGCAAGAGGAAATACACTTCTGATGGCAAAAGTGTTTCCGCGTTTTCAAATTCTGATTAATATACGAAAATTACCTGGACTAAATATTAAATCGGCACAATCTTCGTCAGGTTTTTTGGAAGTTTCAACGCCGTTAACTACTGCTTTGCCTGACATGACGTTCGGATTTATTCGCAGCTCATCGCATTGATGCTAAATCTCAGCCAACACCAATGGTTCCTGTTGATACTGTCATTCACATTTCTAGTTATATACACATCAGCTGTAGGGAAAAGTTCCGATGATAACATAGATGCGCTGGCGCAATGCATATATGTCAAAAGTGTGTTCTAAAGCAGCATATTGTTCTAAAAATTGTCTAAGTGCGTCATCGGATTTGTAAATGGGAAAGAAAAATTGAGACGAACGTTTAGCTGTTGTTCTAGCCTCCAAGCAATACATGGAATAGGATCGCACAACGCCGGTATTTGCGTGAATATCATTCTTCCTGAGAGGTTAAGTTGACTTCTGGGTATTTGAGTTGCAATTTCTTAGTCAATACAACACAGAAACATGAATGGTTATTTTGAAGATATGTGATCTAAATGATGATTCATACATCTCTTGGTCGTTCTGGAGGAGTGTGCGAATTTTACGCTCAGGTAATTTACGCTCGGAACTTTGCGCTCAGGTAATTTGCGCTTAGGCCTATTTGCGCTCAGGAAAGTTGCGCTCAAACCCCTTTTTATTGAAAACTACCTTCGCTTTGATTACATTTTTACTTAAATGGTATCAAATGAATACCCAATAAAAATTTGGTAAAACAATTATACGTTAAAAACGTTCCATATGAAAGTTATGAATAAGCGATTGTTGCGCACAATTCCATTTATATTGAAAACTAATTTTCTTACGATGATTATTTTATTAAATTCATACCTATAAATTACAGAATAAAAACTTTTTGAAAATATACAGATTAAAATCGTTCCGTATGAAAGTTACGAATATGGGAACTTTGCGCTCAAATTCATTTATATTGAAAACTACGTTGGCCGTGATGATATTTTTAGTGAAATGATAGAAATCAATAACCGAATAAGGAACAGGTAAAAAATTTAGACGTAAAAATTGTTTAGTACGAAAATAAGAATTATGCGCATAGGAAATATGCTGTGGGTATATTTCGCGCAAATTTCTTAGTTTTGAAAACAAATTTCTCTGTGATGATATCGTTGTATTTAGTTGGTATCAATCAAAGAACGTTTTTACTTTGGTATATAACACGTCTGTTAGTATTTCCATGGATGCACGCTTAGAATATAGCGAATGTTAATTAATTGCCATTTGCATGTACCCATATCGGACAACTTCTATTTGAAAAAGGATGTTTTGTGTAAAACTGTTGCACTGAGCTATTTAGGCCCACAGCTATCTGGGTTCAGGGTATTTCCGCGTAAATTTTTTCATGGTATGTTCAGGATAAATGATTTTCTGCGATTATTCAAATTCGATCATCTATCTGATTAACCCCAAAGGGTCAGCAGGCAAGATAGGAGACTGGCGAGACTGCCTTGTAATTAGAATAAGCCGAAGACGCACGCCATATTAGTTTTAAAATTATCAAACATGGTAGGTGAACAAGAACAATTTATTGTACATTTGTTATTTTAATTTATTTCCTGCATGAAGTTCATTTTTAAAACTAAATGGAACGTTTCTCTCCTTTGCTAATAAAACTGTCTCTTAGATCATTTTAAAGTTTTAAATAATCATAATTCTTTAACGGCATATTAATTTTTACTATGCATCGATATACAGTCGATTCAATCCAATTTTCACCCTGTCTATTTTTTAATTTTTTCCAATTTTGTATCCCACAATTTCTATAAATTAGACAGGGTTGACTGTGTCATCTATATATTCGTAAACTAATGTGATATACCAAGTTACAAAGTTGATGATATCTAAACACATTTGATGATTTCAACAGCAAATCTATCTGAACTAATGCGTAAAAATAGCTGTATAATTAATACTTTATATGAAAATACATTACCATTCACATAAAGTTTCGTAATTTAATCTTTCAACTATTTTTTTCAAAATGATGATTTTAGAGTTTCGAAATCATATCATCATCAAAACGAAAACCGATTTTAATTCTTGATGGATTCATTTATCGAATTAATCGCGAAGTTCAGAGAACAAACATCGTAAAATGGAGGTGCATCACAAGGCATTGCAACGCAAGAACAGAGATGAATTATGACAAAACTGAAATTATACTTCCACCGACAGACCATACACATGCCCCAAATACTAACGAAATTGAGGCACGAAAAATTATGAATAACATGCGTTATAAAGCTTTAAATACGACACTAAACCCTCGTTCTATCATATCGTCCTCGCAAATAGCAGTAACTCCTGCCGTTTCATCTCTACTACCCGATTATGATACGCTTCGAAGAAATATTCAAAATATTCGGCGCAATTTAATTTTTCCGGAAATTTTGCCAGCGTCTGCAAGTGAACTCGTCATTCCTAACGAGTATCAGATGACTGAAGCTGGAGATAGATTTCTATTCTTTGATGACTCCAGTATTCAAAATAATCGAGTGATTATTTTTATGTCGGATTCCTGTAGCGATATTCTCTCTACATCAAAACATATATATTTCGATGGGACGTTCAAGACCATTCCTAATATATTCTATCAAATGTTCAGCATTCATGCCTCAAAACATGATTCAATCGTACCCTACGAGTACATCTTGATGGAGAAGAAAAACTTAGAAGCATACCGTTTGGCATAGAACTGTCTTTTACCATTTATATCACATGAATTGGAAACGGCAATGTGCGATTTCGAAAAAGCCTCTATCTCGGCATTCACAGGCATATTTCCTAATTGTAATGTCACCGGCTGCTTTTTCCATCTGAAACAATGCATTTGGAGGAAAATACAATCGATTGGTTTAGTCGATATGTATAGGTCTTAACCATTTAGGGCACAAATGATGAAAATGTTACCAGCATTGGCTTTTGTGCCCATGGACCAAGTAATTTCCTACTTTGAGACATTGGAGGATTACATCTCAAACAATAACGCCATGGATTCATTGCGTGGATTATTCGAATATTTCGAAGACACCTTCATTGGGCGTCTAAGAAGAAACGCGCAAACTCAGCCAATTTTTCCATTAAACATATGGAACCAGTATAATAGAGTCCTTCATAAATTGCCGAGAACAAATAACCATGTGGAAGACTGGCACCGGGCATTTAGTTCATCTGTGGCCTCACATCGTCCGCACATCTTTGCTTTTTTAAAGAAACTTAAAGAAGAGGAAACTCTAACACAGGCCAGAATAAATAATATAAATTCTGCAAATAGATCTCAGAACGCGAGACAGCGAATTAAAGACCGAAGAATTCAAACGATTATTAGACGATTTGGTGAAATCCCTCAGATGGAGTTTTCAATATCGATTTCAAACCTGTTTAATTTATAATTATTACACCAAATATAAATATATGAATACCTATACCTTTTTCAATTGATTATTGACAAAAATATACAAAGGTTCATCTTGTAAAATAAACATATATTACTTTTTATATTCAGAGAATAAAACAAAGACTTGATTTAACCGTTCCCTGAATCTTTTGTTTGTTTCAACTTTCAAAGGCGCATATTTTTCAAATAAAATTATATAAAAGTATTCCAATTCTTAGCCACTTGCTAGATTTCACTTTTTTGGTTCATGATTAGCCAGATGTTAATTGTAGAATATAGAATGAAACTAAATATTTATAAGCGTGCATCCATGGAAATAGTAACTGATGTGATATATACCAAAGTAAAAATATTCTTTGATTGAGATCACGGGTTCTGAACTTCCGAAAGCGACATCTCAGCCATTTACTACACCTAGAACTCAGTTATTCTGATCAGTATAAAACGTTATTGGTTGTTTTAAAGTACAAATCTTTATCATGTACACGTATTACATTGAGAATCACCGTTAAATATCATAAAATCGTAGTTTATGGAAATATCGCAAAGCAAACATGTGATATTCATTTTGCATGGAGTTATCGAAATGATAAAAAGCGCACGAGATACGAGTTTTAAAACATCAAGATTATATTTTCTATAATAAATTATACATATTATATATAGAAGAGATTCGCGAATTTGGGTGTAATTTAACACTCACCACAAATGACTGGTTTGTCGTGTTCATCCCTGTATCCACAATAATTACATCTACATTTAATTTAGATAAACAATTCCACCTTATTGCTTGATTTTATTCTTCACTTCTCTGCGAGTATTTGATTTTCGAAATACTAAACTGAAAGCAAGTAAAGGATTTAACTACACTGAAAGTGGAAAATTAAGTAACACTCCAGCCTAAAACGGCGTTATCTCATTTATTCCAATTCTGTATCTTCTGTAAAAAAATGCAGTCTTAACATCACAGTCGTCAATAACAAAAGACAATATCAGTTTATAATTTGTTCCACATATTTTGTCATATGCAACCATTGTCACATGTAAATTTACTACGTAGCTTTTATATTGTGATTGATTCAGATCAACTAAATAAAACGATATCATCACAGAGAAATTTGTTTTCAAAACTAAGAAATTTGCGCGCAATATACCCACAGCATATTTCACTATGCGCATAATTCTTATTTTCGTACGGAACAATTTTTACCTCTAAATTTTTTACCTTTTCCTTATTCGGTTATTGATTTCTATCATTTCACTTAAAATATCACCACGGCCAACGTAGTTTTCAATATAAATGAATTTGAGCGCAAAGTTCCCATATTCGTAACTTTCATACGGAACGATTTTAATCTGTATATTTTCAAATAGTTTTTATTCTGTAATTTATAGGTATGAATTTAATAAAATAATCATCGTAAGAAAATTAGTTTTCAATATAAATGGAATTGTGCGCAACACTCGCTTATTCATAACTTTCATATGGAACGTTTTTAACGTATAATTGTTTTACCAAATTTTTATTGGGTATTCATTTGATACCATTTAAGTAAAAATGTAATCAAAGCGAAGGTAGTTTTCAATAAAAAGGGGTTTGAGCGCAACTTTCCTGAGCGCAAATAGGCCTAAGCCCAAATTACCTGAGCGCAAAATTCCGAGCGCAAAGTTCCGAGCGTAAATTACCTGAGCGCAAATAGCACGTACCCGTTCTGGAGAAGACAGTTATTTAGTCGTCAAACCCTTAAGTGTGCACTCATCTTTGGGATATTTTCTGTTACATTCTTGACATTGTTTCTGTCTTAGTAAGAATCTACTATCAAATTAAATGTTATTCAGAAATTAAGTAACCGGATTGTGGGGCCATATATCATTTCAATTAAAATTTTGATGATATTTCAACTGGATATTACGAGAAAGGAAATATATTACAGTTCTTTAGACAATACCAGACTTTTCAGCGTTTAAAAGCTTGCACTTAATTATTGGAATAAATAAATCTAGTGATGGTGATCGTTGACAAGCATTTATGTGGTAATTAACTTTGTTAGACCTAAAAAGCTATGCTTGCTGATTGTCAATACTTGCGGAATTGGTGATATACATGTGACCAATGCAAGTTTTATGATACGTTTTTTTATTTCTCAATTGCCGTCATCCGCTTGTTATGAACGGATAATATTTAAACTAGTCACCGAATTGTTAACTGATCAGTTGCGAATGCTTATACCTTAGTTTGATAGCTCTGCTCGATAAAACAGAATATTCATAAATTTTACAGATTATTCAACGCATGATTAGAAATTTAGTCAGAATGATAAATTATATCATTTTATTTTCTGTTATCTAAAAAAGAATCATTCATTCTCTAGTCTCTTGGATACGTCAGATGGCGTAATAGTAAAGATGTTTTCCAGAAACAATATACTGATTTTTTAATGGTAAATAGGCAGGTTGAGGGGATCATGATCACATTTAAAGTCTAGTCAGAGGTTTTCAAGCACGTGGAGACTCTGGAAGATTAAAAATATGGTAGAAAAACCAAGAATTTACTTGTAAATAGACAAATTTCTACATGGATGAAAAAAGTATGTATGGCCACAAACCTGTTATTTTTAAGTAAAAAAAGGAAAAGGAAACTATTTTATAATTTTGGTGGTTCGTAACTCGTAATCATGACACAGCAGTGCCCATATGTGTACTAGGATGATAAAGGGCTTATTCTGGACGAAGAAACGACATAGAATAGTTACGATGAATGACGTTAGTTTCCGACAAACACAGCAAGTTTTTAATTCAGTTGTAAATTGCTTAGGTTAGTAGCATTCATAAGATAGGAAATCCTGCTTTTAAATTTGTCCCAAAATAGCATTTTAACTCAGATACTTGTTTTGTTCAAACTGAATGCCGAAAAAGGCCGTCGATAAATCAACAGGTCCAAATAGAATTAGTTCAAGATGATAAGGCCAAGAAGAAGGCAACAGCCATCAAAGTTAGGCATATCTTATGTGAAAAATTTAACAGGATTCAAACTGCACTCGAAGAACTGAAAAAGGGCACAAGTTTTGACGCTGTTGCGCGTGAGTACAGTGAAGATAAGGCCCGTCATGGAGTAAGCACCTTGTTATTCAGGGAGACCTCGGGTGGATGACACGAGGTTCAATGGTTGCCCCGTTTCAAGATGCCGCCTTCGAATTGACTCCAAGTACGGTGAATAAACCAATATATACCGATCCTCCTATCAAGACCGTACATGGGTATCACATCATAATGGTGGAAGATAAACGTTGATGTATTTTTAATTTTTGTCGATGTTTACATTTTTTTTACTTCTTACCATATCACTGATCTCAATGTATGCCTTGTAAAATTTAGAAGTTTCTTCGTCGCTTTAATTTCCTGTATTTTCTTATCACATAATTATTCTCCATTCCGGGGAAAAACAATAGAAAATAAACATTTGTTTGCTTATAAGTTTTGTATCTGAATCAATCGCCAAATAAATTGTTGGTACCAACTATAAATCATATTGTTCATAACCAAATAAATTCGTACCAAAAAAACTATGTAGTTCTTGAGTTGAGTGAATAAATTTATTTTTTTGTGTTTTAGGTGGGATAAAACATTGGGAATAAAGACTGACTAATGCAATTAGAAAACTCTTTGGACCATATCTGGACAATACCATATATGTACCAAAAGTGAGAATATCGAGAAAAATATTTTTAGTTGGGACAGGAAATAGTTATAAAGCATCAACACATCTTTTGGATTTTTTCCAAATTTTTGTCTTTCAGGTGTAATTTTTATTGTTCTAAAACACAAATATTGTTGCACTGGGTCAAAAAATCATTTTTGTTAAGAAAAAAAATTTGTCATTTTAGTTTTGCGCATGCAAATTATAGACAACGAATAAATGCACATACCGGTTTTTACATTCAATCGTTTCCACCCTATTGCGCATGTGTGTATTTTTGAAATAATATATCATTTTATTTCTTTTTCGTCGTAATTAACCATTTTAATGATGATTATTTGAACATCCATATTAAACTATTCGAACATTTAGGTTAAATTCTTCGTTTTCTGTCATTATTTTGAATAATGTGCCCTTAAAATATGACGCGCGCGCATTGGGTGCGCTCTAATGAATGTAAAAACCGATAATAGAGAATAAAAATTTGAATATTTACTACTTTTGAACTATTATTTCCTTTCAAAACGTTTTTTATTGTTATATGTACTGTTCCCATGATATCCTGGGTCAATTACGACGAAAAAGATAAAATAATATAATATTAAAAACAGACGCATGCTCAATAGGGTGGACACGATTGAAAATCACGGTGGAAACGATTGAATGTAAAAACCGGTAATTGAATAAATTTCATGATCTAACATGAAATACTACCTACACCGATTTTTATAAGTTGAAAATTTCTCTTGGGCGCGCTTTCTACTAACGTGGATATATATTCGGACGATATATTTATCCATGCTTTTTGTATTAACTCCCACAGCTCTTCAAGGTTTTAATACTTCCGTTGATTAATATAAACTATCAATGAGAGCCTACTCCAAGCATTTTCAGTTATATTTAGGCATGGACTGAAGGATGGCCATTCAAGAAGTTTTATATCTTTGTTTTTGAAAAACTGCAGTGTTGACTTATAAACGTGTGGGGGTGCATTATCTTGCAGAAATATTATATTCACTGGCCAGTCACTAATTAAGCTTTCGAGCATCCTCTAGTATACTTTTGAATCCATAGTGGGGTGAATTTTAATAACAGGAGTTTTTTAAATTTATTGAAACCCCTACCCAAATTATCTCCGATCCACCACCATATTTTCTTTTTAAGTTTGTAAGTTTCGTGTCATTGTCCCCCCCAAATTTGCATTCCTGTCATAGCCATCCAGGTTAAATCTTTTTTTCGTCCGAGAATAGCACCACATTCGAATTGATTTTTGAAATCATTTTTTTGGACAATTCCAGTCTTTTATTTTTTGAATATCAGTTAAAAAATGGGGGTTTAGTGCAAGACTTGCAGTATATACCACTTTTGTTCAAATAATAAATGATGGACCTTCTTGAAATATCCAAGCGAAATTGATGCTTTATTTGACTCGACCAAATTTCTTTACCTTGAGCAAGTTCGACAATTTACTGCTGTTTATCATCAGTAATCTCTTACCTTGCAATTTTTTTCATATTTTGCCCATACTCAGAAGGATTCGAACAAAAAGTGTTGATAAGATGAATACTTCTGCCCATTATTTTACATTTCATGGCACGTTGGCCTTACTTCCATGAAAGCAGTGATTTTAAATCGTTTGTTGGCTAGTGATTTTCTCTGTCCATTTGAATTTTGCGGCTTTTAATTCGCACGCGCAATGTAAAAAATTACATTTTGTTTACTTTTTAAAAAAGATTTTCTGACCGATTGAAACAATATTGGTGTTTTAGAATAAAAAAATTACATATATAAGACAAAAGTCTACAAAATATCCAAAAGATGTGATTAATGGTTTTCACGATTTCCTGTCCTAACTCGAAAAACTTTTTCTGGATACTCTCACTTTTGGTATGTATATGGTATTGTCCAAACAGTTTTGTAATTGCATTAGTCAGTCTTGATTCATTTTGTTTTATCCAACCTAAAACACAAAAAAGTTAATTTATTCATTTATAACTCAAGAACTACATATTTTGTTAGGTACAAATTTACTTGGTTATGAACAATATGATTTATAGTTGGCACCAACAATTTATTTAGCGATTGATTTAGATACAAAAAAAATATTAGCAAAATACTGTTTTTTTCTACTGTTTTTCCGGATGTAGCTGAATTTTACATTATCTTCATCAATATGATAGATGTTTTTCAAGAATGAGTGTTGTTTATTTAATGCTTGTTCAAGTCGGCAACTTTATCTTCTCATAAATTTTTTATGTTCTGTTAAAATCCACTATGATTAGATTCGTAATGTCTTACGATGTTATACACAATCACAACAATTATTTGCTTTAAGCAGATCAAACATGCTGCTTTTTTTACTTCAATGATAAAATAATTGTTTTTCCATTTTTTATGAATGCAACGTTCGGTATCTATTCTCTCTTTTTTGTCGGCATTTTGTATGAATAGCTCCATACGTTGTAAATTTATATTACATATGAAAATAAACGAAGAAATAAACAACACATAAACTGGAAGGGAGTGAATTGACTTGATTTGAGACAAGGTAAAATATTAATACAAGGTTTGAGTAAATTGAATTATAAGATGACTAAATACATAACAAAACATTATACTACATTCAAATAATGACTATGGCCCATAGTTCTGGAAGAAGTTGTTTGTATACATTTTCGTGTAAATGATAATTACAACATGTCCGAACTTGCGTTCATCAATTTATATTGATTTGAAAGCAGGCCATATCTTTGTCACGCCTCAAATATATCGAAATGAGGTACAAACAAATAGAGGTGGGATATACCAATGGGCACAGGATAGAAGTAGAATCAAAGTGGGTGTTGTAAATATGACTAGGTATAAAAATATATTAAAAAGCACCCAACGTATCAAGAGTCATCTGATTTCTAATGAACGCAAAAAATGTATGGAAGACGTAACAATAATGTTATACTGTGTCTGGAATAGCCTAGTCGCTTGCAAGGAATCAGTTCAGCGTAAACCACATTGTAAGAAATGCTTAAAAATTGGTAAGATTTTTTGAAGAGAACATGGACAGATAGGGATTAATAATAATTATCAAAAAAACTTGGTATTTATCATCTTTTACTTTCTATTATACATCTATACCAAACTATCATCGGATATCAGGTTTTTATTCGGTGATTTTCAAAAGATTGTGTCCTAAGTTTTGCACTGCAGCTGGTATTCAGGAAATTGAAATGAGATTGAAATTCAGAAAATGACTAATAGGTTTATCACCCGTCTGTGCAAGTAATTTTTAATTTGAGCCAACTTTTATTTAGTAGATTGCAAGGGTTATTAAGTAGATCGACAAACAATATATTTTATTGGTGATTTTCGTTCTTACCAATTTATATATGAAATGCTCAGGCTATCAAGCATTACTACAGTCGGTGATCCATCAATGACCAAAGAAAATCAGGGTTTGCTTCTCATTACCTTTCACATATACAGACAAATCTACCCATTAAATACGGTATCTACATATATGACTGTATCAAACACCAGGAATTTCCGTGTGCTACTATGTAGAAATTCTATAAGTTTATTACAATTAGTTTGCATTATATGAACTTCATATCATTCAGAAGACTTCCGAATGTATAATTCAAATCATTTCTTGATGAGATTGAAAAAATATCAAAATATCATTATCGTAGGGATGTCAGATGGCTCAATCGTTTAAAGTTGTTGAAAGGCTTTGAAGAAGAGAGAACTATAAATTTTTGAATTACCTTATATCAAATGCCACGACGGCTCCGTTCGTTCTTCTAATTGTATCCAGAACTATACAGACCTTCATTCTAAAGTTAAGAGTTCTATTGTCTCATTTGCACGTTGGAAATCTAGTATATTTTCCAATATGTTTAACCTATCAAAAAAATTCGAATATGACTGAAGTAGGTATGATTTGAATTATGAATTTAACCGTGGCTTCGATGCCTTGAGAGAGGACTAGGATGTATTCGACTTTATTCATATCTGTTTTTATGACAAACATATTCTGAGAATGATTAAGTCCAATCTAATGTGATTGACAATCAGAGTTTAACTGAATTGAGGTCATCGACACAAAAAGACGAAAAATCAAAATTTTCAAAGGTCGAAAGTAAGTTCTTATGGAGGTGTTAAAGATGTGGCTTGCAATTTGTTGTCCTAACTTTAAAATTCCTTCTGGCAGAAGCTGTACGATTATTCTATCAACACAAACAAGGATGTTAGGTCGAATTGGGTCGAAATGATATTTTGTCTCTTTGTGAGACTAGCTAGAATAAATATTTAATCCTAACATCGAAAAAGATATTCATTCCATTCAGGTTCTTTCTTCTTACTGATATCAAACATATGTTAAAGAAAAAAGGCAAAGGTTTTGGTATTTCCACTACTAGGGACATTTCTTATTCACTAAGATTAGTCGAAAACCTGCAGCCAGAGTTGACAAAATTTAGTGACCTCTGCTATACAGCTGCAACATAGTCACCTTCTGAGCTTCTGGAACGGGTTTTGATGAGTTTTTAACGAAGATAAACAATGGAAGAGGTAATATTTACATTATCGATCAGGAAATATAACTGTACACACCGGATAACCCACATCACATTACGACTTAGCCGATTTTAAGAGAAAAACATTAGACCATGGACGTTCAATCGATTTTCTGCACGCAGTTTAAAAAATCAAAGATTTCGTCAAAATTCACATTTAATGTTTAGATAATGCTGATCATAGAGTTCAATTTTGGGAATTTGGAATGGATACCCAGATAAATAAATTTCATCTCGTAGATCAGTGTAAACCATCTCAAAATCGCTTGGATGTGGATTTTGAAACACGCATTTGTTTCTTCTGATTTAATACAATCATAAATGGCATCACATAAATCGCCAATATAATATTCGGTACCATAAACATCGGAGGAATTGATTGAAGCAACAATACGATTTCTCAAAACACATTCTGTCTTGTTGTAGTCAAGATAAGTGTTTCGGTTTTAATGAAAGTAGGGTCTTCGCCATGATCCGTTTGTAGTATATGTAATGCTTTTGTAGGGATACTTTTGACGTCTGATTACTGAAAGCATTCTTTAAATGTGACTCGCACTCCAAAAAAACACTCTTGATAAAATCCTCTTTGATGATCCTGACCTGGTTACTCACTCCATCTTCATGATAATACAGTGTATCTTTACGGCGAAGTTTGAAGAAATGTATCGTATCATTTAACCCTCATATTAAATCGTTTACGATGCCTTGAATCTTGGTAAAAAATGTTTCCGAAGACGACTGGCTCATTTGTGACGTTTGGGGGATATTATAAAGCATTTGAGTGGATAGATATGACGATTGAAGTCCTATTTATTAATAAATATTACTAAGTCCAGGCATATTTGATAAGTCAGAGCAAAAGCTCATAAACGTTTCTTGATCGTAATTTGAAAGTTTAATATTTAGAGTAGCGAGGCTCTTCAAGTAATATTGTGCAATTAGGAAACGGTCTTCAAACAACAGTTCTTTAAAACATTTGGTTCTAATGAAGACTTGAAACTAAACATGTAGGTCTTCTAAAATTGAACGTAACCAGAGGTTCGCATTGTGGTCAACAATAGGAAATGCCACCAAAGTAAAATATATTACATTGAGCATGCCCTTTTTTGCTGGGGTCATATCTAATTTCGTCAAATCATGAACTACATCTTTCAGACTATTTGATAAATGCATAACAAATATTGCTGAAATAAGTATCAATTTATCAGTCGTATCGATCTGAAGTGTGTATCTTGACTCATCAAAAATATATCTCCATACTTTTGATAGAAGTTTAAAAAAATT
>JWZT01004477.1:92249-104576 GCA_000827895.1 Thelohanellus kitauei
TGTACGATTAATAGCGAGTTTTATCAGGTGACACCGAGGGATCTCATTGGTTACTTCCATCAAACCAAAACATATATTGACCAATTCCTCAACAATTAGGTTAAAGAAAATTAAGTTATGCCTGGTTAAATTTATTCACTGTTTTTTTTAAATTTAGGGAGCGATTCTCATTTTCTGATATTTCCAAATAACACTTTTTGTAAAGTTTAGATTTACTTTTGACTGAATATGTTGGATTATGGTAGGGGGCAGATGCTGATGGATAGGCAAACTTGCAAGATTAGAAGGTGGAGAAAATTCAAAAATTAACCGACACAGTTGTCCTAACATGGATGGTGGGCAGGGGAAGGGGGAGGGTGGCATGGTAGCGTGGTTGAAGGAGCCAATTGTGCTGAACCTGAAAAAAGGCAGCACATAGGTCTGGGGCTGGATGAGGACTCCTATCAAGTATGCAGGGGGAGTAGATGGGAACAGGTACATTAATATAAACGATGCTTGAGAGGTTTGTTACATGGTTCAAAACCTATATAAACAATTTTAGAATATTTTCTGCTTATTTATTTTTGGTTTTTATGACGTTGATTTAGCATTTAATAAACGTGTAGATTATTAAATGCCGGACAGATTCATTATTATATTCATAAACCATGTATTCTCATTTGCGATTCAGGATGAAAACTGTAATTGCACCCACGAATTTTGTATGATACGCACTGAATCATCATTTTACTTCAAATTATGTGAATAACGCACGCGTGGTTAATGTTGAAAAGTCCTCAAGTAATATTTGATATCTTTTTAAAATAAAATTATGTACATTTCTAATGTGCAATTTAGGATGAAAACCCTGATAAACATCCTGTGAAATAAATTCAGCAAAAGTTTAAAGATGTATACATCACAATCGAATGATGCATTTATTTTGTGAATTTCAACGAGTTTTTACGTAAATGATTGAATTCGATCTAACAATGAATTCCAAACATTATAAGTGAATAACTTCAAATCATCGAAATTATTGGTATGATATTAAATTATCTCAAACTGAACGTTAAGAACGCGTAAAGTGGTTAAGTTTAATATACACGATTTTATCAAAAAAATATTGAGAAAAATGGATGGGAATCGATTGGTTAAAGGGTTTGTCAATTTTATACAACAAGTTACAACATTCAAATTTAGCCAAAAAGAAGACTCCCAGAAAATACTCTAAACAACTTT
The DNA here is from genome assembly GCA_000827895.1 of Thelohanellus kitauei. Classification (NCBI taxonomy): domain Eukaryota; kingdom Metazoa; phylum Cnidaria; class Myxozoa; order Bivalvulida; family Myxobolidae; genus Thelohanellus; species Thelohanellus kitauei. Next base: position 93,471 of record JWZT01004477.1, read on the forward strand.
AGAAAATCACTGTTTTTTACAAAATGATATGACTAGTTTTCGAATTCATTCATCTTAGATCTTTTAATTAATTTAGCCATATCGGGTCGCTGCAAAATATAAGATTTTCAATTTCGTTAATACTTGTATTTACATTCATAAAATGGCTGCTTAGACATTACGATGGGTCATGCCCAAATTGATTAATATACACTAAAATGAGAATGTGATAAATTACTTATTTTATCCTTAGAATAATTACATTTGGTTTTATAAAAAATCTTTTTTAAAATAATTTGTTGAGGTATTTCTACAAGGTTGTAGAATACAGGTTTTATTATTTCAAGAATCCAATAATTTTAAAAATCGACCGAGTTTTTTGAAATTCTGTTTTTGAAATTTTTAACAAAAATAATTATGAGAATGTTAAAACGTGCCATTTTGTTCAGCGGTGACAATTAAGGTGTGCCACTTTAAATATCTGCTTGACCAACCCTAATTTATTCTGGATATTATGAATAAATAAAACTTGAAATAATTGAATGAATTCAAAAACTCTTAGATTTTTTGGGACGAACTAGTTTTTCTCATTTTGTAGGGATACCCAGCCATAAATTAATAAGAAAGTATCTTTTTTTAAATCAAATATAATGTTTAGTGCATAAACACGTCGGTTTGTTCTCTCAGTCTCACTTTTTTGCCGATATTTAATGACAATTAGCCCACATTCAGTTTCTACATTGACTGTTTTTAGTTTCCATGTTATCAATTTCAATCTCAAGTGATCATTATTAAATACGAAAACTCGGATTAACTAGGATTGTAGCCTAGAAGCGATTACTCAAAAATTAATCTGTACGAGTAAAATAATTACTATATTTTTAAACGTGTTCTGTTTGATAATTTTTTTAAATAGATTTAAAATTGTTGAGCCGAAACAACTTAAACTATGCTAATCTGTAGTTTTATAATTATTATCTGAGGCGACTGATAATTGTTGGCTAGATAGGCAATCAATGCAAGGCTCTGAGGGAGTTTACCTCGCTGCTTTCTAGAATGACATCTTTTTAAATTTAATGCATAGACAGACTTTTGGAACAGTGGTATCTTGTTCCAAAAGCTTTGACTGAGATTTCTTTATACTATATTCTTGAGTGAAGTAACGTTGAGTGGGAAGGACATGTCTACATTATCTACGACTTTCCTCAGTTGGAAAACTGCTGTCAATGAGAGCGAGAGTACTTACTTGCAATATCTCTCGTAAACGATGGCATATTTATTCATTAGGTTTCCTTGTAGTCCACTAAATCATAGATGGCTTCTTGGTAAAAACATTCTCTGCTTGTCTCCACCTTTCCCAGATAATGAATGTTCTCCAAACACACCTAGTAGTGTCTAGATAAGAGGTTTTCAACCTGGGGTCCCCAAAGAACTTCTAGGGGTCCGTGGACAATCCAACAAAGGTATTGGCTTGTTCTTGCAATAAATGACTACTTGGTTGGTTAGATAAATAAAAAATACAAACAGCAAGAATGCTTTAGGAGAAGACAAAAATGTGCAGAATTGAAAATTTGGCTGATGTTTGTTTAAGCTACTGAATTGACCCATATATTTGAAAATTGTTATAACTAACTGAGTTCTAGCTTCACAGTTAAATAATCCATAATCGCTCAAGTGTGTGCATTTTTGATAATTGTTGGCCATTTGTTCATTAATATTTGTATAATTTGTCAAGCCTACTAACATGGATTGATTTTTAGGTTAAAACCTACCGGAAATTGAAAGATTCTGATGATAAAGCAGCCAAAACTGAACGAAAAATAAAATGGAAAAAGTATTATCCAAAAAATGAATATATATGGCACGAGTTTAAAACTACACGAATTCGAATATTCATTTTTTACACTCTTCCTTCCATATTAATTAATTATTCGTTTTAATTGAACGTTCTAAGTAAAAGTAATATTTATTATCAGTAAAAAACCGAGAATTCTTAGGACCTAGGTTTTAAGTACCGGGTTTTGCGATCAAGTGATCCCACCCAATTTTTTTAAAGAGTTCATATCAAATGAGAATTTACTTGAATAAACGTATTGAATGTATTGACCAAGATGAAGATGGTAAAAGTATCATGCAGGATCCTCAGTTTGGCGGATGTTTTTGTGACTTGGGAGCGAATGGTAATATAATTTGATCAGGTTAAATACTTGTAAACTTACGTGCATACACAAACGATCGCGAAATTTAGAAATAAAAAAACGAAAGCTCTATTTAGCTTCATATATAGTTAGAATTTATTCATTCGAAGTAATTATAAATAAGCGATACCACGCAAACACGCTGCGTGATTCCTTTTTCTGAAAAAATGAACGTTTACAATATTTTATCTGATTAAATTCTATTGCCCTTAGCTCCACAGTCAAAAAAACATTTGCCAAACTTATTATCCCGTATGATATTTTTACCATCCTCATCCTGGCTAATACATTCAATACGTTTATTCAATTAAAATATCATTTGATATCAGCTCTTTATAAAAAATTAGGTGCGATTGATTGATCTCAAAACTCGGTATTAACTTATTCTCATATAGTATTTGGTACCATCTTCTACGATGACCATAATACCTTATTGGTATGCTTTATATTTGTTAAATTAAATGTTTAAACTAACTTTAATAATTGCAATTATTCAGATAAAGAGATGAAAACCTTGAATAAAATCATATTTTCTAGAATTAAATATAATTTTCTGAAAATTCCATGACTTTGTGCCATATCGAAATATTGTTGAAAATGTGATACAATAAATAGTTATGTTAAAAATGTGAAAATATTTAATTTAAACAAGTATCTGAATAGAATTGTCAAATAAATGAATATAAAAGCAAACAAAGTTAATTATGATATTCAATGCTCAAACTTATGAATAATTCTAGTATATACGATTTAAAATCAGCAAGGTAGTGTTCCAATATAAATTAGATGTTATTTAATACANATGTTTAATTATTTAAACTATAGCCTATCAAAGTATGTGGCACTGTGTAACTTTAAGCCACTGCAGGATTAAAAAAGCCATAAAATATTTTCGCTTTATTTTTAAGATTTCGTCTCTTAGTAATGTAATTGAAACGCACCGCCGTTTCAAAGTAGTAATAAGTCATCGTTTTATAGTTTCATGTCATTTAATGTAAAATTTACAAATGGAACTTTTACGATTTAGTGACACTTCTCCCGCCTTTTCTTAAGCTAAAGTTTAGAGAGTTATATTCGGGAATTTAACATGAAAAACATATGTAATATGATCTCCAACAAAAGATCATGAGGTAAAATATATAGTGAGGATTATTTTACGCAATGTTTCACTTTAATTGGATATCTGGAATTGAGTAACCCTGTAAGAGTAAGTTGTGGAGAAAGTTTTATAGGCTGAATTTATGAATCAGAATAAACTGAAACATCATTTTATAACAAGCATCTGAACACTCCAGACAAGGACATGGAATATTTTAAAATTAAAAGCTGATAGAGACTAAAAAGTAATACTTGTTTTAAGAAGCACTTGCAATCAAAAATATGAGGTATAACCTTCATATTTGATGGCTGTTTGAATTTAGAGGTATGGAACCTCACAACATATCCGACGGGTTTCCTGTGGCTTACAGTCAAATATATTGTTTATAGTAATGGTTTGAGCATAATTTATTGATAAATTTTGTGAATTTTCATGTTTACTTGCATTGTTCAAGGGCAAATAGCATACTATCGGTCGATATTCTCAATCAGATAATGCAGGAAGTGATATCTGTTCCACATCCCATATTATGTATTCAGATTGATAATTTACAGACTTTGTAAATTGCTCACCATTAATGGTTTATGTTAGGAATGTATATTACGATGTTTTTTAAGACCAGCATCTCTTATGTAAACGACCTGAAACAACTACTATGGCACCAGATGTATTTGAAAATATTGGTTCATTAATAGAAATTACTAAACATGTATTGGGAAAATATTTGTGGTGTAGGTACAGATGGTGCTCACATTATGCCAAGATATCCGTCTTGATTTCAAAGTTTGGTAGAGACTGAGTCACATAAATTCGTCAGAACTCACTCACTGGTTGATGGACAAATATGAGTACGAAAACAGCAAAAAATTACAAGACCATATGAAAATTATCACTAATACGGTGAATGAGAGGCCTTTAAACAACCAACTGTTCTCAAAAATTTTTAGATTTGAATGTGTTTTGCAATGTTCTCTTTTTATCATGCCGAAGTGCGATGGTTCTCAAAAGGAAATGCGCTATAATGTGTTTTGTATTTTCGCTAGCAACTAAATCACTATTTTCATCATACAGCAAATAACACAGTTCGAAGTACTTTATAGCGATGAACGTGAATGACAGAATATAAGTTTTTTGGTGTATATCTTTCCAATCGTGAATGAATAAGCTTTGTTACTGAGAAGACACAGTGTAACATGCCTCACCTTATCTGAAAATATTACATCATTCAAAATGAAACCTTACCTTTGACAAACAAAGTTAGACGAGAATGAAATTTACATGCTTTTATCCTTATCTGATATAGATAAGAAAATTAGAATGGAATCTGAGCAAAGAAATACAATGTAAATTACTGTGAAATAACATTTTCGAATTCCTGCAGACGAAATTTCACGATTTATTCCAAATCTTCCTGACACCCAGTTGGAACCAGCCACAAGTCCATTTACAGTCAAAGTTGAAGATGTCCTGAGTCATCAAAGGAAGAGTTTATTGAACCCATAAATAGCGATTCAGCCATAACTGATTTCTCTTTGATGTCAATTTCCTAATTATGAATTGTGTTTGCAGTCATTACCTGTTTTGTTTGAGATTGGGCTACCCATTTTTCTTCCATTTCCAATAACATATCTTTGCCAAACTGGGTTTTCTGGCCTTTAATTTATAAAATCAATATATATAATTAGACAAGATGCAGAAGATGGCTTTCGTTGTGCTCCTGCAATGACTATCCTAAGAATTCCTGGTTTAGAGAAAAAAAAACAAGCTCAACATTAGCACTGATGTTAACTTAGTTGGACATACAGTCTAAGCAAAATTTTATCAGTGTAGTTCAGATTATTGGCCATACTCTACCTCGTATTACAAATTTGTTCATAAATGTGGATCATGAATATGGTGAATAGTCAAAAGTCGAGTTCACAAATTAGTGCGCGGTGTCATCGATCAGTGACCTTTGACTAAAAAATAAATATTAAGAGCNTCACAAGGTTACATAATTTACAAACTGAGCCATTTTTCTCAGTTGTAGCCAAAGTTTTGAGATGAAAATACATGTTGTGTCCTGATTATCACTTTAGTGCCCGATAGTTTACCATAACTTTTATAAAAATCAAATTATGGTCAAGTGTTGCAGCCAAACCATGATCTCCCTGCGTTCATTTTTTAAGAATATTATCTGGCCATTCGAATCAAAGCCCCATAACAAATTATAAAATTAGCTTAGGAATTCCCATGAAAAAATTTCGAGCATGAAAAAGTCTTTTGCACATTGAGTGTGAATAACCAGAAAATTCTTTTAAAATACCAGTAATGTTTATATTTTAAAAAAGGTCACTGATCAATGACACCGCGCACTAGTTAATGAAACCTACGCACTAATTTGTGAAATCGACTGTAAATACAACGTAAATAGTGCGTTGATAAGTATTCGATTTTATTTGATTAATTTTAGATACATTTCCCACAAAAAATAATTGCATATTTTTCGTTATTAAATATAATGCTTATGTTCGACTTCTAAAGAGTAAATTACATCCTGCATGTTAGATATTCATTCTGTAACTACGATTTGTAACTTTATACAAGTAAAGCTAACTAGGCCTGTCAAAGAAAATAATCTTATGACGAGGGTCGCAACCGACTGGGAAAGGAATTAAAGGGGTCCAGTGCAAAAAACGTTGAGAACCGCTGTGTTAATGTAAAGAATATTTCATTCTAAAAGCGTCATTTGCAGAATCTGTGATGATTTTAGAACTGATCAAGCATGAGAATATTTAAAAATCACCACAAGATTGCTTAAATTGCAAGTAAAAACAATGGTATTAACCAGATAACTAACTCAAATGCGGTACAACAAAATATAAAAATATGTAAAAATAAATTTTAAAAATAATGTCAGTATACACGAAAACGATATAAAAAAAGGAACAAATTAAAAGAGGCGTTAACAGTCCAATAATGAATATTCGAGCCCGTGTTGCGATTGAAATCGAGTCGTTTGGAACTCGTGACGTGATACCCTTACCCATAACGTACCTCTACTTAAGTTCAGTACTTCGCCAGTCACGCCGAATCGGACATTGTATAAGAGGTCATGTATGCTGTCTTAAGCCTCTACTATAACCCTCTCTCTTGTGACAACCAGAATATTATGGTTAAAATGCTTCCGTTTACCTATAAAAATAATTTGCCACCAAGATATTCAATGACTAGTTACAATTTCGTTGACCTGAAATTCAATACGCTTTAAACGGGTGTCTGCCTCAATTAGAACTAACCTTCATAAAAAATTAACACAATCGAAGTTCCAGCTCTGACACTCATGATAGGGACTTCATGGCAACCCGTAAATGAGGAAATCGTGTTGTCAAGCAGGTAGAGCTGCCATGGATGCAATCATTATTAGATTCAACACATACCAGTTCACTGTCACTAAAACCATCAATCTTGCATGAAAGTTACTTCGGCCTGACGCTGTGCAAAGTGGCTTCTCCAAGGTAGAATTTAATCAAAACTGCGTGAATTAAAAAGGTTTAGAGTCTAAATTCGAGATTTACAGTTTTAACTCCTGAAATAAGATAGAATGTGGGTAAACAAATAAACAGTATATAATTAGATTTAACATTTTTATTACGAATTACCATGAGGTATGTAATTCAAATCTGGGTGATGTTTGTTCACTTACTGGTTGACTAATTCAGGGACGGTAAGGATACGCATGATGGGCGCCATACGGACTCCATTGAGGATCGAAAGCTGAAATAAAATCGAATTAGAACGTCGCGTTGAACTCAAAGGATGGTACTGGTATGGTGGAATTCCGCTCTGTTTACTCATGAGAAAAGATACTGTAAAATAATTTGAATCATGTGGTTCCAGTGAGTCGTTGAATTCTGATAATCTCGAGAAATACCCAGGTCAAATGGAGATACTATCTTCAGGAACTTTTGGGATGCTGCCATAATAGCATTCTAGATCTAAAATGTTTCTCACATAGTATTTAAGCATACAAAAAATTAATTTCTTGGTTCTTTTCTTGCATGACTTCTTCTTCCACCTCCCAAACGCTTTGAGACAGCATTTATACAGAACACCAGCTTCGGGGAGCTTTCTTTCGATGGCTGACTCAATATCCAGAAATACCTGTTTTTTTCCCCATACATTTGACATACTTTAAGTATTTACTCTAGCTGTAAACCATTCATACTCGTTTTTTATGATATAATGGATTGTTGCAAACACGTTTGAGAGCTTTCTTTATTTTCTAATCATTAGAATCGAAAAATATGGGCTTCGAGTTTCGTCATCAAAAATGAAGAACTATTCGTAAATTTATTTGGATATTTGTCATAAAATTTTCTTTGCCAAAATAAGGATACACTTCAATTATTTTCGGATTCCTTGTACATGTCATACACAAGCATAGAACCGATTTTAATATTCAAATCTCTCATAACTGAGTGACAGCCATAAAACGAGCAGATAATCCGTCTAAACTTCGATACTGGTTATCCAGAAACAGATAAGATCAATTGTAGCCAACTCTCCACCACCGTATCTCTTAATGAAAATCCTCAGCCAAAAGCTGGATCGTTTTAGAATCATTATAAGTAATTTTCAACCATAAAAACTAAATACATCAGCGATTTGAAATAAAGCAACTGGCTCAAAATATACAAACTGTATGGTTACAAGGACCAACTATGATCTATCACCTCTCTGAAAATGATCCAGTTCAGGGTTTAATCACACTATGCATCAATAAAATGTGATAAATCTTACCTTAGGACAGGATCCGAATTTTTTTCGTCTTCTATAGTTGTCGACCAAAATCAAATGCAGGAAACAGACCAAGACCAATAACCGCAATGAGATGTTCATCCTAGATAATATTTTTCCTGATGTTGAAATTACACGCCGAGCAACTAAACAGGAGCAATCGTGTGAATTAATGATGTGATCAAGGCCGCGCCTTATTTTATCAAAGAAATCTAGCCTTATGTTTGTGACGTCAGCGTTTATTTAATGCGAGATGGATGGGGTGAGAATAAATGACGCATCTTCTCATCCAAACCCTGTGATTCCAAATATATCTACAGGATCGGAATGACAGTCAGCTATATTTAATAGCTTGAAAAACCAGGGAGTAGTGAAAAATACAATACTCGAGTCTACCAGACATTCTTCCATTTTATTAAACCAAAGCAATAATTGTTTTAGGGATGACATCAATGTAATTTAATTTTATGAGCGATCTTTTGATTTTACTTTTACCCGAATAGTAGTAATTGAACAATTTCTAACATTAATACACCTGCGATGGACTTTTCATGCCATTTTGAGTATATGAAATAAAACTGGGCTGAGTGAAAAATGGTTAGCCGGACCTGTAGCACATGCCGTCCCACCATCAGGTTGAATGTTTTGAAGCTGGTTTTACCAGATCCCGGCAAATGAGATTTGATTACTGAAACAGGCTTTGACATCATAGTTGATACTATGTGAGAAAACATGATCATACAAAACCCCTATTTTTGGGCTTGTTAAACACCTGAATAAATTTGATGTAATCATCTAGAAAGTGCAAAAACCCGGTTACATCGGGTTTCCTATGACATCAAAGCGTTAGTTACTGTTTACTCGATGAAATCATATGAACCAGCATCCTACTCGGATGATTAATTAAAAGAATCATTATGTTGATGATGTAAGTATGGCGTTTAATCTTATAATCCATCTTAGATTCCATGTATTGGTGTTGCTCATTATCACTCCTATTTCGAGATCCAAAAGTTCACACCTATTTGGACTTCGGGAAGACCTCCTTGAAACATGATGATGTTTCATCAAAGTCCCACATATTTTATTGGCTTTCCATGTTGATTTTGTCTAATTTATGCTCTCTAACATATGAGGTGTATATTTTATGACGTCACGCCTCGATACATGACCATCTTTATGTACTTACACCTATAATATCATTAGCTGCTTGTTATAAAGCTTTTATTATTTCCGCTGATAAAAAACACAGATGTTCTTAAAATAGAGTGTTCATTAATTTATAAACTTTTCAGTCTCAGTCAATTTACAGATACGACGCGTCTATCAAAAGGGACTATGCAAAGACACGTTTGCTTTTTTGATACCAAATTATTTGTCTGACAAACACAAGTTCCATCTACGAGAAAGGGTATTTCATTAAAATTTCACCAAGGAATCATTCAAAAGTTTAGAATAAAATCATAAGTTTTCTGAAGTGCATATCAACGAATTCCTTGCTGGATTTAAACGACAAACCTGTTCTTACTTCGGCCATGAAAACATTTTCATTTAGGACGAGAATAAATTTGTCTAAATGCGGGCCATCCAGATTGTACATAGCTTTTATTATATGGATATGGCTTTTCTTCTGTTGAATCAACTTTCATGAAGAGGCCTTCAAATGTATTAATCTAAAAAAATCGAAAGAATGAAAATGGACCCGTGATCGGAACCGGACCCTTAAAACGAACCCGCAAAAATTTTGGAGTGCACACGTGCGTTTTTGCTTTACATTACTGCCAACTAAAAAATTAACAATTTCTTTTAGACAATATTATTTAAAATAGCTTATTGTATTACATTTTTAAAATTCCAGAGCATTGAAATTATCGATCATCTAAAATTTATTCGCGAATTTTTAATTTGTGCTCCAATGCGCGATTGATAAACCGAAAAGATAGTTCGAACCAGATTGCAAAACAAATCGAATAAGAGATTATTTATCACTATTTAAATCGCAAATTATTATATTTATCAATATTTCCTTTGAGGTCTTCTTGAGGAGCCGTCTTTGATGCTTTCGATTTCTGTATCTTTTTATCGAGATCTCTTTGATTGCTTTGATAAAACAGTATAGGTTAGGATGTGGGTTAATAAAGCGTTCATTCAGCTCTCTGTTTAAGTGCTCAAGAGCATTATTAGTTATAAAAGTATTATTTGATTCATTATTCAACTGGTTAAAATTGTTCCAGGTTTCTATCGGATATTCCTTCGTCCATACATCTTTGGAATATGAAATAAAATTTTCCCACTTAGCTGCACTCGTTGTTCCATGATATACTGCTCTTATTTTTTCTTGAATCTTTGGGATATTTGTTGGGTTCACGCATACGACTTCGTCGATAATACTTTTATGAACATCTTGAATTTCTCCTTGTCGAATGTGAATTTTCACCATTTTTCTATATGGGGCTTGTTTATAATTAAAAAAAATAACAACGTATATTTGTATGTGGGAATTGATCTTTGATTGCATTCATTAAACCCTTTTCAAAATCGGCGATGATACATACTGGGTTGAATTTCATATTTGTTGAAACAATTATAAAATGAAAAATGTCAATAAGTTCACTCATTCTTGTTTTGAACGAGGCAGTAAATGAAGGGGACGTATAAATGTTTTCATCATTGAAAACCATAAGTACAAAGCATTTTTTAAATAAACAGGGAAAACACCTAAATGTACCATCAACCAAAGGCGTGACCGATTGTCTGGACAGTATCAATAATAATTGAGGATGGACCACATCATTAATCTAAAATAGCTGATTCCGTCTCTCATTTTAATATTGGGAATCGTATAAACGAAATTATATGGCAAAAGGGGTCGTATATCTGTATAGATCAATTCTGCATATTCTCTTGTTTGAGTATCTGTATAAATATTACCATGTGACTCCTCTTTTCTTGTTAATAACACAACTTCCATAACATCACCTTTCGTGGCTTTTAAGACACAGCTTGAAGAATTCGAACTGATTCATATATATTTATATATATATTAAATTC
>JWZT01004477.1:130301-150230 GCA_000827895.1 Thelohanellus kitauei
TATATATATATATATATAAAAGAAGAGTGTTCTTATCCAAAATCAACTCCAAAATGTGTTTCATAATCATTCAAATGTTGATGTGTGATGGTGGAATATGGAATAATGTCTTTTATTCAACGAGAATCGACCTTTTTGGGCAGCCAAATGAACAAATGGTATTACTTTTCCATGTAACTGAAATTTTTCCTTGGCGACAAATATTTCCTCTTGAATGAAGCCGAATACTTTATATCAGCTTGAATAATCACTGAAAATAATGACTGAAATCAGAAATTAACACCAAAAGTGTTTATAAAAACTCATGAGCCTTCCAATTATAAATTCAATATTTGAAGCAGGTGAGATTCTGTGAAAAAATATATTCTCTTACTTACTCGTAAATTAAGGGTTTTCGTGTCTGTAAAATGTTTCCTTTCAGAATACAGGCGATTGAGGTATGTAAGCGGGGCAATTTATAAACTTCTTTCTACTCATGATTGAAAAGCAGAGCGCGAGTGTGTTAACCTTTCCTCAATCCGAGAATATTTTTTGTTGACATAGAAATCTGATAATCAATCTAATTGGCAGAACTAATTTCTTCCGAGCATTTTGGGCCAAGATAAGAATATTTGGATTTATTGAAGACAAAAACCCCCAAGATCTCATTCTTATTGAATGAGTCCATTTTACGTGTATTATACAGGCACGTGATATATATATATATATCGCTTTATATATTTTTTCGATGTTTGTGATATTTCCCGTACATTAAATAATCGCATCGCCAAAAAATATTAGGTCGCTAAAGTTTCTTCTCTTGTCCATTAAATTGCATCGCCTTTGTAATTAATAGGTTTCAGGGGAAGGCCTAACGATTTCGTTATGCCTTCATATGAAAAATCTAACCAATTGAACAGATCATGCTGATTGACGTTCTGCGGAAGTGATGGGCCTGTATCCTTTCTATTCAAGATCAAAGTTGGGAAATTCAGAATGTGGTCCTAACAAATAGAGTTTGAATGGAGCTAACAAGCAATAAATCCCATCGATAAAAATCAATATTTAAAGCCAGATTTTTCACCTGAATTTTACCATTTTTAAATCTAAAAAGCATAGAGGCAGTTTGTATCGCGAGCATTATGGTAACAACATTCATCATCCGACAACTTCAATGTTATCACCTGGAGAGAGGTTGTGTAATCCAGCCAAATATAATTTGTACCAGGTACTCTAAAAAGGCGGTAGATGGCGAGAATTCCACTTTTTGGGAATAAAATGGTCACAGGTTTAAGAGAAACCTCCTCGTTGGCCTAATCTAAGCTCATGTTTCTAAATCGAAATCATAGATACCATTAAATTCAATCGTTGACGATTTTATACCTTAAATAGGTTACATGTGTTGAAATTTCCTATCAGATTCCGAAATTAGCCATTCGTGGTTATAACGTCTGAGCGAGTATATTCTTAGAAAACAACAAAGTAATGTTGACTTTAGATTAAGATATTTATAAACTACTTTTGTTGTTTGTGTAAGTAAATCAAATTAGCATCCTCAAAAATTATTTTTAGAGAAAAGAAATATGACTAAACTATATATACATATTTGATCACCGAGAGTTGATAAATGATCACTTTTACTAGGAATTTACTGACGGGGTGCTTTCACATTCTGAGTCAGTATCCCCTAGAGAAAAAGTCCCTTCTGACTCTGCTCAATAAAAAAAATATTTTACCAATTTTTTTCTGATCCATGAGATCCATTAAACTGTTTAATACATTATATATGTGGCGCGCTTTAATTAGATATTGAACACCTGTTTTTGAGCTTTTGTGGTATAAAGCGTAACTTTCATGATCGTCTGAATCTTAATTTACTGAAAATATATACTTTCATCGTTAATTTCGAAAACAGTTGATGGAAATATTTGATCATCGGTGAGCTTAGAATCGTCAGACATTTTGAGATCAGAAATCTCTTTGTATGACACGTTTAGGGAATAGCCACCACCGCTAAAGTCCAAATGGTCTCTCCACAACCTCAAGCATCCCAAAACAAAACCATCGCTCAATGTGTAAATCATTACATCTTTGATTGTATGAGCCAACTCTGTTTTGCCAGTCAAGATGAACATGATGACTTCTCGAAAACTAAAACGAATAAGAATAAAGCTCAAAAATATTTTCTACCATTGAATTTTGAAATCTGGTTAATGAATAAAACTGTCAAAAATATCTAACGTTATTTCAGATTCGAATTTCGACTCAATATCGATTAAACCTGTGACGATAAAAGATTCTTGTAAGTTCTTCAAATTTCTACTATTTTACACCTGTATTGCTTTTGAATTGCCACGAGGGTTTCGGTATATCACCGAAATATCCCTCTTCTTTCTTAGTTTAACTGACTCAGTTCATGATTCGGTTGTAATTGGTAGTGATTATAAAATTAAAGACTTTGTGGGTCTAACTACAATTCTCAAGGCATTCTTAATATGAAGGATCAAATTATGACAGTTTCCTTTTATCTATAGGGATGGATAGCAATTGATATATATTCCCTGGACGTGGCCGCTGTTACACAATTGGATGTGAACACATCGTCGGCGTTTATCAATGAAAGATACCAAGAAATCAAAAAATTTGCACAAATCTTTCCAGATTTTTGTGGGTAGAAATAAGTTCGCTGTCAGCACGTTGAGTGGATGCGCACAGATATTTTGAGCATGATTTTAAAGTTTTAATTTTTGATAACAATAAAGATTGGGGTAGTGTCTGTCAGATTCGCAAACAAAATACACTGACGAATCCTTGGAATTAAGACCAGAAGAAACATATGTGATTACTTGACACGTGTTTAACTTTATCCATTTACCTGACTCAAGCATTTGAAACAACTATGACAAAATAGATTAAAAAATATTCTCAATTAATCAGAAATATCAAATATCATGTTATGGGGTGAAAACACTCAATTACAAAACAAACTACTCATAAATGAATAAATCTGATGTTAAAAACATTGAATGAGTATTTATGAAATAAAATGAATAAAATCACCTTTTATAGGGATTCCACTTCTTGAAGGCGTGTTCCGACCCGAACAATGACGAAATAAATTCCATGAACATTATATGTGCAAGTCAGTTTATTTCATACACATACGGTGGTAAAATAAGGACTTCAACGCTTAATTTTACTCGCCCATATAAGCTGCAACGAATCGGATTATAAGATGACTATCGAAAATCTCTCTAGATAAAATTTATGATACTTTGATGAGTTATTAATCGGCTATATTTTGAATATTTTGCACTCGTATAATATAACTATCATTCGATTGTTTCGAGTTAAACCAAAAGACATGTTTAATTTTTATAAAAATCGAATTCTTTCTAATATCAATTAGTCTAATATCATTCTGTCGCAAACTTTCGTACACCATCGTTAACCCACGATTACGATTTATAGGTAATTTTGTATTTTTTGGGCATGTAAATTATAATTGGAAAATTTTGGTATATTTGTTTTGTTGATAAAACAAACTATCACTCTTGTTTACAAGCTTGGAGTTTGGTTTTAAGGTATATTCATGATAAATTCGAATATAAAATTTCAAATATACTTAACCTGCCATGCAAAGGCTATCTTTAGCATGCGTGCATTCCCCAAGTGATTGCATTGTTTTAAACTTTCCATATTTTATTTGAGCCATTATTTGACACTGGCTCATAGATGTTTCTTACGCAGTATAGCAGAAAAAGGCTCTAAAGCTTAACGTTAAGACGACAAAATCTTATTTTTAAAATTTGAGTTGTTTTGCTTTGTTTGTTTCAAGTATATCTCTAGATATTTTAATAAACATTTATGGAGATATGTTTATAAAATAGAAATAAAACTCGCAATATAGAGCCAAATATTCAACTTCAAAATTATTTAATTAAATATACCATTGATCGAGATTAATGGCCCCACATTCGTTAAAGTTTATTAAGTGTAGATCTATCTTAAATTCATGATTATTAATATAAAAGATCCCCAAATTGGAATGAAACGTTTTTCTCGTTTTATTAGCTTTAATAAAATGAAATTTTTTCAACTGCAGACATATATACCGTATTTTTCGATGTATAGAGCGAGCCCTTGTATAATCCGCACTCGCTAAATTTTCATTTTTTTTTATTTTTTACATGTATAAGACGCAACGATGTATAAGCCGCAGGGTTCAAATCTTGGGGAAAAGCCGGGGCTTATAGTCCGGAATGTGAGGTATTATTTATGGACGGATTAGGCTTAATGACGGCAAAATTAAAAGCATCAAAACCTTCTCAAAATTAGTTCAAGTAAAATATCTTAAATGTTAGAATGATTACGGCTTATTTTGAATGATAACAGCGATTAAAAAGCTGAATGGCATAATCATTCTAGAAAACCTTACAAACAAGAGTTTATGGGTAATATATTTTTAAAAATATGTCTACGACCAAGATAAATGAATCTACTGTGATTGCTAAATTGATAGAAACCATAAACCTTTTTCTCACCTAATATGGTTTTATACCAACCGATTTAATTTTATGGCAGATTCAAGTTTTTCTGCAATCTGGCTGATAGAATATGTTAATTATTTCAAAAGATTCAAAAAAAAGTTCACTGGCAAAGTATTGTAATTTAAACTCACTCGTACTCAGTATCAGATTAGTCAACATTTC
The DNA here is from genome assembly GCA_000827895.1 of Thelohanellus kitauei. Classification (NCBI taxonomy): domain Eukaryota; kingdom Metazoa; phylum Cnidaria; class Myxozoa; order Bivalvulida; family Myxobolidae; genus Thelohanellus; species Thelohanellus kitauei. The sequence continues at coordinate 134,993 of JWZT01004477.1, forward strand.
ATGTAGTCGAACAATCAAGAGTATATCTAGGTAAGGCATGTTTAATAGGTTAGATCAATGAAAAATTTAAAATGGGTATTGAAAGCAAGATTCCATTTGTTTTAAATAGCTTTTTCAGTGTTGGTTTCGCTGGAGTGAAAAGAAAAATAAATTTCAGCTAATCACGAATAACCGTTCATTTCAAACTTACGTTAAATTATGATCGACGCGTTTTCTCTCTTAATATGAGTCGAGTCGATTCATACTTTGACAGATGTATTGAAGATATATTAAAGAGATTGTATTTGCTCTATATTTCGAAAATGGAATTTAATCATCAAACTACTGGTATTTTTGTGGTGTTAAGATTACCACATTATGAAGGTATCAGAACATTGAGTAAAATTCAGAATTCGACATCCCGCCCCCACATAAAGTGCTAAACAATATCAGAGTTACGCTCTCATAATTGTGTTAGCCTTGCTTTCATAAAATAATGAATGTATATGCCTTTAATTTTTACATCCATCTATAGGACCTCTTCAAAAGTTAGGAGGAGGTGTCTATTAGTCGAAACCCCTTAGAACCGTTGTGTGATAAAAAGACAGGCAGGATATATTGGTAGAACGCTCGTTTTCTGCATTAGATTTATTAAAAAACCATAGTTGAACTGTTCAGGATTTACCAATAATACTCTTTGGTTTCAGAGGGGGCCTGCATAATTTGTCAGGTCAAAAAAGTAGTCAATTTTATCTGCATCATTTAACCAAATTCATGTTTAACTATTCTTTGTAGAATGCGTAAATATATTTAAAAATTTTGATATTAACTTTTACGGGTTATCTCGATATAAATGGAATTTTTGTCATTTAAAATGAAAGTTGCGCACTTTGAATTGGAACATTTGTCAATAAAAATGGAAGTTAATAAAAATTAGGAGAATAATCAGATCCCACAAATATCCGAGAACATGAACAGGGCAAGAACGTATAAGTGTATCCAATAAATGCCGTCAGTATATAAAAACGCCATGTCTCATAATAACTCTCTTTCTGCATTTTTCCACATGTTAAATGTTAAAATTTCCACAGTCCTTAGGATATGGAAGGATTTTCAGCAATTTTGAAAAATAATCAAACGGCAGCTATCGAGCAAAATTGTTGGATAGTAACGAAGAAAGTATTTTATGTGACACCCTCGCAGAAGACTGCTCTTTCACCCTTAAAAATCAACCAAGTCGTATTTTTAATGTTTCAAACAAAAGAAAAAGCCAACACACGATTGTGAGATATGTAAAAGATCAACATTATTTTTTAAAATATACAATTGATTCCTAAACGATGTAACATAGCACGCGTCATTCAATCAAGACAAGATTATACGATTAAATACTTTGAATACTCAACCAGTAATTGATTGATACTTTTGTATCTATAAAACTGGATTTAACGTCTCAATGAGGAGAAATTATGGAAGGATAGCTGGTGGAAATACAACTGAAAAAATAAAACATTTGATCCAAGAGTATCATTGTTTGTTCGGCAATCTCCAGATATTAAATTATATACTATTAGTTAGCGGAAAGAGCCTTCAACAATGACGTTTACATGAGTTTCCTGGCAAATTTAATGAGTGTTCTTAAAGAAAAGAAATGGAAAATGTGATTTTCATTTTGGATAATGTCCTCTTTCACAAAGGGGCATTGATAAAGAGTTTCATAACAGCTGACGGCTATGAAGTTTTTCAGTTACCACCCCTTAGTCATTTCTTTAATCCAATATAGAACATTTTCTCATAGTGGAAAAGTATATTTAGAAGATTTCGACATAGCTCAGAAGGATCATTAAATTTCACAATGCGCAAAGTTTTATCACATCCCAAAAATGAAAAAATTGTTTTGAACACATGATAAATTTTGTCCACGATTGTCTGAGAAAAACAGAAATAATTGATTGATATTCTATTTTGATATTTATTAAGAATTTTTCGTGATTTATACTTTTCCATTTTTAATGATACATTTTCCAATATAATAATCGCCATATTTATGTGAAATGAAAAAAATTCAATTTTATCGAGAAACCCTGTATCATGGGAAGAAATTTAAATGATTATCCAGTTTAATCCGATATAAGTTGACACTAGATTAAGTAAGTCGTATGATATCCAGATTTTAGATCACTTAATAAATTTGAGATTAAAATAAGAAATGAAAAAACATAAAAATTGTCATCAATCTTGAGCATAAAACCTGTCATTACTCTTTCCATTCTTTTCATTACATTTTTAAGACGTCCGACGCCAAAATATAATAATTCTATGCTATCTAAGCTTCAAAATAATAGATTTGATGCATTCTGAGGTGAATTTAGTTAATTTTTGTTTTTAAAATGAGCTATTTGGCCTATATTAGGATAGATACTCAGTCATTTTAGAATGATTTTTACCCTAGAAACAGAAGCCCCTGAAATGATAGAGTTTAACTAATTTTTAGCCTTAAATGCAAATGAGTTTAATCGATTATATACAAATAAGGTAAACGTATTCGTTTTAGTGGTGGTCAAAATTAAGGATCTTTTATTTGAAATGGGACTTACTGTATACAGTGGTAGCTCTCATTACCAACTTAATTCGTTCCGGAGTTTCGATTATTGTGCTTAATAAGATTTTCAGTATGTTTCTAAGGAATTCGTTTAAGCAGTTTCAAGGCCAAAGAAAAATGATTGATAATAAAAATAACGAAGAAACGGTATTTATAAAGATTAAAATACCTCCAAAAATAGTCAAAACGGGAAAATGATCTTAGGTTTTGATAAGGTGAAATTAGGGGGGGTTTGAAAACACATACATTATAAAGGTCTTTTTATGTAAGATTAAAATGTCTCAGATAGAAATATTAAGTTTCATCACTTAAAGCAGATGTGATGGAAATGATTATGCCTGAGTCTAATTATTGGCTTTTCATACATAGGATAAATTAGCCAGTTCCTGATCTCCAACAGTAGTTTATTGGCAGGAAGAAACATGGCTTTAAAGTGATACTGAAAACGTATTGGATTAAACACATTTGAGCCTAAATAGAAACAATCATAAAATATAAAACCGAATAAAAATTAGAAATTTACACTGAAAATTGGATAAGAATGGTTTCCCGTTACCTGATCTATGATAAAATTGGTTGAATGAATGTATTTAGGCAAATTGTTGAGCTATTTGATTCAGATGATTTTAAAATTTCGTTCTGTAAGTTACTTACCCTACTTCTAGGTCTATAAGTTGCGTTTTTTCTCAAGATTTGAACCATACTGTTTATTCAACGATGCGGCTAATATATGAACCTTTACGGTTTACCGTACTTTCCTGAATATGGGCAATCGGTATTCTCCAAAGATTTGAATTCCGCCGCTTATATGTAAAAAATTCAATTTTTTTGAAAATGATTGCGGTGCGGCTCATACAAGAATGCGCTCTATTCACTGGAAAATACGGATTGTATTTTTTATGCCTTTTAAATATAGAACATCAAACTTAAAATGGGACAGATCCATACAATCTTATAGATAGATTCAGCAAAAATAAGCTTTCTAACTTCATTATCTGATACTTTCATGCCATTTCTATCTCTGCTTTGGCAAAGTGAACAGATGCACAATGAATTTTTTGATGTATATGCTCCCTAAATTGTTAGGGGTTCGCTTGCCATCTAACAAATGGAATATCGGCTGAACGTGAAAATATTTCTATCATTTCTTTGATTAATTCAATATAGACAAAAATTTAAAAGCTGTAGGTAAATCGAGTCGGCTTCGAATATTTTTCCTTGCTCGTAAGAGTTAGACTTAATGTCAAATATAGTTATTCTTTGATATTGTCACTTATTAAGAGTCACTAAACTGTTAATAAATTTGGATTAATTTATAAGTAGAAAACAAAACTTTTAGCCTCGTTTAGTGATTTTTGATAGCTTTTTTCATTCGTTAGATGTTCATAAATGCTAAATTTTCTTGGACACACTAGAACTATCAAGCCGGATTGCTGGAAAAGTTCAAAATTAAAAACCGTTTAATACGAGGTTTGTAGTTTATATCTTGATTTGTGACAATCAAAATCAAGGTTTTTTTAATTATTGTCAATGATGTCTTTCATCAATTCTTAAAAAACATGCAGTCTGTATCTAGATATAAAAATTAAAGTTAAATTAATTATTGACAAGGAAAATATTTAGTGGATTTTAAAAAACTCTTGATACTCATGAATTTACAACTCGGTCCATCATTATTAATATACAATAAAATCGCAATGAAACATCCCCAAGTGGGCAGTTAAGGCAGGCAAAGTCTTTACTAGAGGTGTAAGATTTAAATGACAATAATTTAACAATAACATTCAATGAGATGTAATAGCCTATAAAGAATTGAACGCCGTAACATTTTCTAGCCTCCTAACAAGAATAGTAGAAATATTTAAAGATGGTGAATCTATAATCGATGTTGACAATGTTAGAATTCCTCACATTGGAGTAAATCATCTTGAGAGTTCCCTTTATGGTGTCATATCTCTTCCTCCGTACAGTTCATTTTCAAATCTACCCGAGGACACCTTCTGCATTGTAAAAAGTAAATAAGAAGAAATTTAATACCAGGATGATTAAATGATTTGATAGCGAATGTGACTTGTTTTTGGAATGAAATTCATGGGAATTTACTTTCAAGCTTTGCTGTTCATTTAATAAACGTTAAAGCCAATTTTTTAAATGGTAAGACACACCCAGAGATTCATTAGTATGCTAGTTAATTACCTGTATTTTAAAATATTTTTGTGCGCTGGATATAAATTAATTTCGCGAATTTTACTGACAACCCCGTTATCGATATAAACCACATTTTCTGAAAATCCAACATTAATGATTTTTTTTGTGAGTGCCATCTCTTATATTCTATGATCAGTAGAAAATGATGAGAAATTTCATTAGATCATGTATCTTCAATTATCATCAGATAATACGCAGTCATATCAGAATCGCTGTTGCGTTTTTAATATTTAGCGCAGAATCAGGTAGAACACCTGATTTCATTCTAATAAAATCTAGGTAACAGGAAGAAGATTTCCTTATTATTCATCTCTCGAAATTTAAAAAGAGAATAGAATCAGATTATATTAAATATTGATGAGCTTATGATATCAGGTTTGGAAAAGGTGACCAAAAACTTGGGTACCCAAAAATCGGACAGAATACAAAATTCCCATTGCCTTCAGAATATGCCTTGAAATTCTAAAAATATGCAAAATGCCGCAGCCTACAATACATGTGTACGTAATGTATTGTCTGGTGATCAGTGAATCATATATTCGCATAAAATAGTGTTATTTTTTCTATAATTCATAACATATTCTGTTACATCATTTCAAATTACAACACCTCCTTCCCATTTGCCCACTCTTTTTTGTATAGAAAACAAACATATGAATTTTTAACATTCCTTATTTTCCGGTCAATCGAAAACAGTAGGATTATGAGTTAGATTCGTGAATATATTTTTCTGCAATGGAAAATTGCAGCAAGAATCGTCAAAACATTTGAATTATTTAAATGTTAAACAATAGAATTTTTAAGTTATCAACGATATTTTTTGACTCAAAATGCTGTATTTATATGACTGAGCTTCTCGAAACTTTAGTAATTACTTTATTTGAAATATACACACCACATTTAAACTTTTGCTAAGAAGAATAGGTGATTTTAAAAAACAAAAACCATTAATTGGCATCGAATTAAACAATAAATGTCAACAGGTGTAATTTATCTTTGTCGTTACTTCAGTGGTTCCCGTATACTGTCTGCCTAGTACCAGCACGTGACGTTTTGCGGCCTCGCTGAATTTAACTATCACCATATTCGTGTTAATTGTACGTTCTTTCTCTTGTTGCATATTCTACGTTTTATATTTTTATTCTGAGAAATAAATTCAGTAAATGGTTATCAGAAATGGCTAGCATAAATAATGCAATTGATTTTGTGGATTGATTTCTTCCTGCCAGAGTCGTAAAAAGAGCTAAACAGGAGGATTTAGGGGTCACGAAGTAAACTTGAGGGATTTCAATACAGATAGTCACAAACCGACACGGTTGGTATGCTTGGGTTTGGATCTAAAAACAAGCGATGTTGTCATTTTTCTTGACCTTTCGTCAAAAAATGTCAGCCAACCCGCAGTCGTTCTCTTTTTTAGTATATCTGACTTAGTTATTTGTTAATGTGAAATGCGCGTTTTCTAATTTTAATTAACCAATAAATCGTTCTCATTTATGCGTTTTCCTTGTAAAATATGTTCGATTATTCACAATAACTCATATCGTTTTGGTCAAAGGTATCCCAACTTCTTATAAACAGCAACAGATCCTTCCAGCCTATATTTCTGGTCCTGTAAAACTTAAAGACCATTTTTTCGCAATCAATATGCAGTAGATTCGCGTCAATCGTTTCAGGAGGAATAATAAACTTAAATTAACAACGAAGGTTTAGGTCAAGTTACCTAAAAACATAAATCAACGAATATAGGTGGTGTTTATCAGAGGTTGAATCGAATTTTAAGGGAAAGCATCAGATGAATCGCATCCCATATTATTGAATCGTGTCACAATATATCTGCCTTACTAGCTTTGAAATTGATAAATTTTCTTTATTACATGTGATCTTGGAACATGGCCTTGGAATTGATGGAAATAGACTCACAGAGTTCTTGAATTAACATTTTTAGGTCGGTCTAGAAAGAAGATATTTCCATGCTCTATGGTGTTAATTCAGATTCCAATTCAGGCGTTTTAGATACAACCCTTAGATTGAATAGGACAAAAAAAACAATAAAATTTGAAAATAAATGCTTACCATGGCGTTAAATTTATTTCGAAGGCGGGTGGCGGCTAGTTTTTTTTTACTTTTATTGACTAAATTATGACATACAAGTCAAAATAATTAATGTAACAAAAATTTCCACTTCCGCCTGTCATTGAACCAAATTTCAAGGGACTATAAGCATTTATTTTTGATATTTTAGGTTATACTTCGTTGAAACATTTCTTTTCTTATCCCGGACGCGTTTCCTTGTCCACGCTCCTGGTTTTTTGGATCTTTATTTGTGATGTGAAATCTGTAGTTCTTAATTCTATGATATCCGTAGATTATGTCCTGGAATTCTTTGAAGAAGTGTTTAACTAATGTTATATTATCATACATTCTTCCAACCTTAGATGTTAGAACATTAACATATCAGTCTGTTAAGAACCATCTATGTTGAAAACGTCTATTAACCGGGAGGTTCCATGTATCCCAACATTGATGGCATCTTGAGGCCTGCTTCATTCCCATTCCCCAGTCGTCAAGACCTAATTGAATCGAAGTTCAACATAGCCTCAAATTCTACTTCTGTGAAGATAAGGCGGTTTTCGCATAACGCTTAATTTCCATTTATCCAGTTGTCGCGGTGGCCGATACATTCACCATTCTTTAGTTCCAAGAGTTTGTAAGTGATCCCATTCCTATCCAAGGTAATGATTTTTGTAATTGGCAAAACGTATACGGAAACATATTCACAAATTTTCGAACGCGTTCGATACATCAACCTCTACTCAAAAATGAGACTGAGGTATCGTTAAAAAACGTAATTGTAAAGCAATATATTATGTAAATTGATTGGATGCAAAAAAACGGTGTGTTTCTTTTCGAGCTGAGAATTCCAACGTTTCCCAAAATGATGCTGCATTGTTTTTAGTTGTTTATCTATTTATTAGTAGAGTTATTTTGTGCCCATTGAGTAATGCCAGTCATTATAGATTTAACACGTGTCTTTGCGAATATTTCTGTTGTTCTGAGAAGGCTAAACGTTGATGATTGTGTTTTCACTCCAAATTCACTAATTTACATTGCCCTATTTCATTAATTCATTGTCGAATTTTAAAATTACCTCTCTTGTTATTTCTTCTTGAAAGTATCATCACTGAATCTAATCCTCAATTTTCTGATCTCCGATTAGTCAGATTTTCTGAAATAATGATGAAAAATAAAAATTTAAATATTATATTAATTTGGAAGTTTATTTTGGTTTCTTTACAGGAAATCGTCTAAGCATTTCCATTATATCTGAAAAGTTTTTAAGGACTTCAAACCAGATTTATTTTAACTACAAACAACTCAGCCACATTATGACTAATCAGAAGATAATAAGTTTTATTAAACCGAGTAAAAATCGACATGAATAATGTAAATCAGGACTGGGAAAAGTGATACCCACGAATATTTTCAAAAGTTTTGTTTTGAAATTAGATATCCGTTTTTATTTATCAGAGATTAATATCGTATTTCACACTACGATAGCTGAACAGATCCCCAGGGAGGAATTTTATCTTGAAGGCTGTAGGGATAATCTCAACAATCGGTTATTCCATGTTTTTAACCAATTTTAGAAAATCATATGCTGTTCATTTTTTTCATTAAATTGATCAAATGTTCTCCCAGCTTTAATGAGAATACTAGTTAAAAGTAATTCAGGTTAATAATGACTAATTAGTTTCTATTTTTGATCTCATTTATACTTCTCCCAAATGCAAAATTAAAAAATGAAAACATTGCGTGTTTAATGTTCAACCCTCACATCACCGTATTCCCAAAATTCGGCGGTGAGCCAAACAAAATTCTCGCTAATGATATAAATGGTCCATTTTATTGATATTTTTCAATTTAATACACATGTTTCGAATTTTTATGAAATTAAACATGTCGAAGCTACATCAGATTGTCCACAATTTTTCATTACTGATCCATCTCTTGGTTTAAAAAAAAATATTTCCAAGGTTGAAGCTTTTTATGGTTAGCTTCAAAGCGATCGAAAGTATCTTCAAACTTGACTTCAAGTTTTTAAATTAAAGTTTCGTGATCATTTTAAATAGAGCACCACATTTGATTTTGGTTTAACCTAATCACTTCAATCATATCGCATTTAGATAACTATGCACATGTTTTCAAAAAAATGTAGGACACCTTCCCAGTCGACAGATTCAAATAATCATGGTTAATTGAAGTTAATATACAATCAGGGGCTTCTTCCGTCAACGTCATGCATATCGATGCGTGTCGCAACGGTCTTTGAGTATCCATATATTGGATGAATAATTTTATCTAGCATATGTGTAGCCATTATTTGAGATAATCTTATTGTTATAAGAATTAAATAGACAACGGAGATATTTAGACCATATCTGAGAAATTGTTCAATACCCAACTGTAGAATAATGGTTCTTGATATTTCTAACCTTCAAAAGAAAGATGATAAGTTGCTTAAAATAATTGTTGTTTATGCTATTTTTTCGAATTAAAAATATTTTAAATCTAAGGGTTAAATTTGAAAATTCCAAAAATGGAATCTTAGTTAGGAACCTCGTGTTTCATTTAATAATTCTGAGTTTAGACTGATAAATACTTCTCATGGCTTATCTTAAAATGTTCAACTTTAATTACGCTTTTAAATATTTCCTAACAATAAATATGTTACGTAACTAAATTTTAGTCAATGTCGTGGGGTTTGCTTTACGTGTGTCTTTCTGATAATAATGGCCAACTGATTCATACGTAAGCGAAATAGCAGCGTCGTGGATTTATATATTGGAACTAATATTTATTAGAACTGCTCATTTGTGCATACACCGATAATTTGTTTGAACCACTTTTAGAATGAGATTATCTTTAACGAGATTGAGAGGATTTACAATGCAGTGTTATATCATACTGAAATCAAAATTTCGGCCGAATAAACATTAATATCAGGTTTGTCATTTAATAATACTCCAATCAGGCAGTAGCCTGGTTTATATTCGTGAAGCTGTTGATGGATCTCTGCTTGTCCGACCCTTAATACCCAAATATTTTTCTCTTATATAAATGAATTTTATTTCTGTCAGAGAAAACAAACCTAATATGCTCAGTATGTGGATCGTATCATCACATTTAAAGAACTCTCGAAGAGAATCAGCGTTATATTTAAATTCCTAGCCTCATATACCAATTCTCATTCGCAAATTCTTCAACGATCATATTTAAAATGTGGAAATTAAGCATCGAATTGGCCTGTTTATCAATGATTTTTGGGCAATGTCAGTATGTGTATTTTAATATACAATAAGCCCTGCCTAATTTTTATCCACTGGGGCAACATTTGGGGAAAAACGGAAAAATAGAGCGGTTTTCAAAAAATGGTGGTAAAATGCAGAAAAACCCATTAATTTTACTCAAAATAACACGAAAATTTAGATTTTAGCTCATTTTACACAGTAATTAACGCTTCAAATAGCTTTTGCAAATTAATATGTCCATTTTTATGCACTTTGTGTCTAGAATGAACTGTTATTTTTTAATTTGTCTAAAATCTCACTTATCGGAAATGAATCTTCGCTTCCATATATAGAAACAACATATATAAGATACGCTACAATTTCATACTTTACTTTAGTGCTAAGGCTAGTATTTATTTTGGATTTCAGAGTTTATTCAGCAGATGACGAGTAATATGAAAACGAAAATTTCGAAATATTCAGAAATATGAATTCTAGTCAAAATTTAAGGAAAATTGTTTTTGGCTGAAAAAAAGACAGGGCTTACGGTACCTATATCAAAGATTTTTGAACCAGCTTGGATTATTTGAAAGGTTAGTGTTTATTGATGGTTTTTTAGATGTATTCACTCATTAAATTTGGTTCATTTGATTTATCTTTAGAGGTCCAGCTATTATCATTTCAAATGATGTATTGTCTGTTTGTTATTATGAGAAAAAAATGTACTGTAAAAAAGTGATTGATTTTAGGGATTTACCAAAGAAGCGCCAAACATTTTTTTCTATTCTTTTTGCCAAGGTTTCAGATAGGATCGCCCCAGGGCTCAACTCAACCATTCTTCAAATTATTATTTATGGAACGTTTTTAAGATTGATTCTTCTGTTAAAAGCTTTTAAATAATTTGATGGGATCATCCCTATTAAACACATGGTTCAACCACAGAAAAGCTCTGTTGATAAAAATACTGTGGTAAAACCCAGGTTTTGGACCCAAGCATATTATTAACATGTAGGGTTTGCGGAAATGTAAAATATCTTTCCGAGCAATTATAAAAGTAGTCATAAATTTTGATTTACACATACCAGTGACAACACATTTTATAAGTAAACCTAAAAGAATATGTGAGGTTCAATCCAAAGTTCTCCAGACCTCTCTGATGCAAACACTAAAATTGTAATTTATGACCAAGAATCAAAACAGTCTGGCAAAAATAGTGAAGATAAGTTCAGAGAAGCAAAGCATGAATCGATAATTGTAAATATGATAATATAAAAAACGTTGGGGTGGGCTAAAAACTTGGAGAACAATAGGATTTCAAATGACGACATAGGAATGACAGTGAAGAAGAAACAGGAACATTATTATGTGTCTTATATAGCTTTGTCGTCGACCATAAGTAATGAGAAGTTAACATTACTCTCATAAATACTTAAAAATGAGGAAATTTTTGATTCGAACAGTGTGGTGATTTAAGCCCTAAATTAGCTCCAGAGGAAAACAAGCAATTATTCACATTTATTTATCGCCTTACTTCCTTAAGAATGTCTTTNTTGCACTAACGATGTGGTATTAGGAGGAAGAAATTTCAGCTGTATATTTTGTAGATTGTCTAAATGAGGATGTCCCGCACAATAGTCAACAAACAGAAAATTTTTTCTTTGTTTAAGTTTTAAATTTCGGTCCCATCTAGTAAGCATATTTCGAAAAATTTCTAAGGTCATCCACGCATTTTTGTTGGCATGGTACTCCCACGGTAAACCTTCCATTCTTGGCCCCCTAAAGCATCGAGATCTAGCACTCTTTCCTGTGATCAGCAGCTTTCTTTGTCAGTACCTACATATTTGTAAAGCATAACACAGTAATGCGGTCAATCGCCTTTTCATAACCAGACAGTGCAATGTGTTTATAGCATAAGGAACCGTCTGGTATAGCACGATGATAGAGGCCGGTTTCATCAGCATTTTAAATATCATAAGCACAAAAATTCTCTAAAATTTAGGAATTTTGGTTGTTTTCCATTGCTCGGCACTTTCGTTGTTGGTAATACCCTGTTCATCGTGCGCTTTTTTAAAATTAATATTGTTTCTTGCTTTCCATCGCGATAACCAACCATCAGTTGCTTTGAAATCGTTGCGGCCCAGTTTTTTATCTAACTCCTCTGACATTGTCTTCAATATTTGGCCGTGGATATTTACGCCTTTGCCACTTACAATAGAAAACCATTGATCTAGTGCTTCTTCGACGTCTGGATCATTCCCCTCATGTTTTCTTTTGAATTTTCCTGCTTGTCCTTCTTCCTTCTTGTAGTACCAATTCCTCACGCAATTGACTTTCTTGTCGAAAAACACGCGATATGGTAGATTTTGGTACACCAGTTATCTCAGCGAGCCGACGATAACTTATTTTTAAGTGGCTGGCTTTTTATTTTATCTAGAAAAGCAATTTTACTGGAGAGTGTGATATCATTTCTTGGCATTTTAGAAAGGTTCAGATTTTAGAAAAATAAAATTGTCAAAAAATAAGTTCACGCACTGTTCACGTGCGAGGTGTATTGGTGACTGAATAAGATCGGCTTACGTCGCGCCGATCAGCTGTTAGACTACACATATCAAATTCTCTGAACATATTTTTTCTTGAGAATATGATTAACATAATATGTACTGTGATCTTAAATTTACTGTCCCCATTTAGCGGAATTTTGTCCCAATTAAACAGACAAATTTACTATTGGTTTCTTTGTTTGGTTTCTGTTCTTGGAAATTTGTCCCACTTAAGCGGAATCGACTGTATACATATTTCAACAAATTTTAATACGTCAGGAAAAAAATTTAGCAATTTTATTTGAATACTATTCTGCTTGTGTCCCTGAAAATATGTTACCGGATTCTGATACAACCAATATTGGTTCTATAAAACTACTTTTTTAAGATGGATTCAAATATCAATTAGACGAAACATATAAAGATCAGTCGCATTGTGGATCAAGCATATTTAATTTATCCAGGTATGTTTCTACGCTTATTTCATCAAATGAAGGAATCACGCCCATGTGTAACTCACGCCTGAAGCCAAAGTACACTTAAATCAAGTATGAATGATTGAAATTATGGATCAACCGAAGAACATTTAGAATCATCAGTGTCAAGCATGATCAATTATTCTTTTCAGAATTGTGAACAACTTCTGTTCAATTTAACTAACTATTTTATAAATTCAATTTTTCAAGTATCTCTAAAGATTCAATAAACAATAAAATCAATAAAAGAGAGGGTAGTAAATTGGGTTTAATTGTAGGAATTTGGCTATTTCTGACCCGATGCATGCATTCGATGACGATATTTAATTTGTGCCAAGGTATTAGTGTGGTGACGTTCGTGGAGAATACATTCGCATGCTAATTTTGATCCCAGATTATTTTTTATCATTATTAATGTATGATACAGGCTGTTCATAGACACAACGTTTAGATTTTATCAATGTCCGTTTTCGAAATGTGTCTCATGATGCTAACACAAATGAATACGTTTTTATTGTGCATTCTGCCTTTTTACAGGAAAGAACGAGTATTTACATTACAATATGCTACACTAACTCATAGTATTGTTGAAAGATGATTTCAATATACTTAAGCGTAAATGCCGATTTGAGAGCGCATTAATAAACGGCGTTGAACAGGTGTTGTCATACATCTTTTGTGGGCTGTTTTTTAATCTCATGTAAGACATGCCAGAAAACAAAAAATACCTCAATTACCATGAAATTTTAAATAAAATGATGAAAGAGAACGATCTCCTAAATTTTATCGATACAAATAAAATAGAAATGTGAATACAAGTAAATGCCAAAAATAGAAAAGCTGAAAGAACGAAAAAAAAATTGGACTGTTTTTAAGAAATGTGTTGATACGAAAATCTGCCACTTACAAAATAGAATATTGATCGGATTCTTACAAACCTGGTCACCAGAACGAATAATGGTCTTTAACAATACAACAGGAGGCTAGAAGAAATGACAAATATTGACCCTAGCTTAGAATCATTGATTTGCGTTTTAAACGTAAGATTCATTCTCTACTTTGAAAATCACAAAAACATCAGAAGAAGTCAAAAATCTGAAAGAAAGAATCAATTTTTTCACGTGACGTCTGATTGATTTCTTCTGAATATAAAGAGAAAAAGTCCACAAAAGAATAAAAAGAATATTTAATGTTTGAAACACATTTCTCGATATCTATTGGCTGTTTATTTAAATAAGAGTATAACTTATACAAAAAATTTTCTTCGTAAATTTCTACTTTTTCCTCAATTGTAAAAAAATTCTATATCTAGATTTCATTTACCATTTTCCAACAGAATAAATGTGTCCTTTAGAAGAGAAAAACGTATAATCTGTTATTGAACAAAAAAAACAGTTTTATCACAAAAAATTTAATTATTTTGTGTAAATCAGTTTTCATATATTGATATGAGAAACTAGTATTACACGCAGTATAAAATCAATTTGAAACGTCCTAACTAAATTAATATTTAGATTCATACATATAAAAGGCAATTTGACCGACAATGTAACCCATGACTTTAAAGCTAAGGGTCAAACACAAATTCTCGAGTCGAGTATAATACTCTTTTATGGTAATTTCCACGAATTCACTCAAAATTTGTCTAAATCCGTTCATAAATAATTATTATTTATAGAAATTTCAACAATTGTCCAATCGGATCTAATACTGGTCCTAAAATGATCTTGATCCCCAAGCTATTGTACCAGAAAAAGCATACAGCTAAATTTAATCTAGCTGACCGTATTCTTCCATTGATTCTATTTCGATAGAACTTCTAAAATTGGTTGCTCATCAAATAAACGGTTTTACAGGGTTTTAACTTCAATTTCGTTTTTGTCAACTTCAATTTAGTGCTCTCATAATTTCATTTAGTTTTAACTTTTACGATTACAATTTCATTTTACCACGGCCAACACTAAGCTTTTGGGTTGGAAAAAGGGTAAAGTTGGAGATTTTAAGAAAGCCTTCATCTGTTGAATTTTAGGATGGGCCTTGGTAACACACATTTTATGACATGGAATTTTTTTAAAACTTAGAGCATATGGGGGCTTCTATATTTTTTGCGGGAAATTTAACAATCACAAAAAATTCAGCCTCTGT
>JWZT01004477.1:169271-182139 GCA_000827895.1 Thelohanellus kitauei
TCCTTTTGTGATTTTAAAAATATGGGTGACTAGAGTGAATGCGAATGGCTGTGTCTGTAAAATTAATAGTGAATCATGACGCTTAAAAGAATTTAAAACTATCCACTCCCAACCATAAAGACTACCTAAAATAATTGGTTGACTCATATTTAAAATCGAGGTTGACAACATTGAAAATCAAGGCGACGATAATGAATACAAAACACTGTAAAATTGGAGATTAAAACAACTAGTTTTTAATTGATAGCCATCGGATACATTCCCATAAATATTTTTTCTTATGGCAATAAAATTCAATTTAATTAGATGACGTCAATTGATTTTGAATTTAAAAATGCACAAATTGCATTGATAAAGGAATCATCGAACATTTATTAAATAGACATCGCCGCTTCGTGTCCTCTTCATTCATGCATTTGCTTACGAATTATTCAGGATGATTTATATTACTTACTAAATTGGTTGGTGTGGATTCCGTACGCCTCAGACATCCTTAATGATGGGGTTTTTCTTTAAAAAGAATTTTCCCTAAAAACGTCAATTAAGAGGACATGTAGAGACAATTTCAGTTTATTGATGTATCACTTCTTTAAATTATTGGTTGTTCAAAGATCCCTCTAAATCATTTTCCATTCCGAATTTTCAATTTTTTGTATGAAGAAAATTAAAAGATTTATTGAGAGAAAAACACCCTGTCTAATGTAATTGTGATGGATGAGGAGGGAGTAAATAAGGTTGATGCTCTCGGAATCGCAGGATATCATGGATGTCCTTCGAGTGGCGAAAATGTACATTTTTCCTCCTAAGTAAACCCCGTGTAGATACTCTGGTGGAACTGGAAACGTATTTTAAAATTTAGAGTGATTTCTTTAAAAACTATTATTGTCAGTCATATAGGAGCTTTTACCCAAATGTTAGAATACATCTATACCCCTTGGTTTTGTGAAGCAACGCGCTTATCTTACGCGTACCGCAGAGTGAACCATTTCAAAAATTTGAAATTAACTTTCTTTCTTATAAAACAGAAAATTTTAAAAGGACAATGTGGCATCTCCTGTTTGTTAACTAAAATTAATTTCGACAAGGCTGCTCCTCTGGAAAATTAAATATGAATTTTTAAAATTTATTTCATTTAAAAAAATTAGAAATTCGGATTGAAACAATTTCAGACGTGTGCAAAAGGAAAATTCGGAACGAAAATTGGTTTATAAACGCAACTTGTGGGCTTTGAAATAAATTAACGAGTAACTTCATCTAATTAAATTGACTTGTTTCTATACGCGGAAAAGTATATATTGCAATGTATGGAAGAATTATTGAATAAAACCTTGTTTCTTTAATTTTACGTTTTCAAAAATGTAAAAATCCTATTAACTGCTGTGAGATTCCATCCGCCTCTCCGCTGAACGGAACATTGTCTGACTAACGCTGTACCATCACATCTCGAAGCAGCCAAACTTGTATATTGATTATTATCGCGTTTTATGCTTAAAAATTACATTTTTTCAATAAAGCTTAGATCCTTATAAAATCTACCAAGTTTAAACAAGCCACTTAACTTCAGAATCTACTGCAATCATACTTTGGGATCTGTTCAAGAGTAATCCTTGCCCACCAAAATTAATTCTCCTGCGAAAATGATGACCCTGATTTTCCGATATAAGCCGCGACATTTATTGAATCTTTTAATTCGTTTTATCAAAATCTTAAATGTCAAACATACAAAAATCTTACATAATTGGCTTAAAAATCAAAGTTATCAAGCACGCCAAACCATCGAATAACAGAGAAACTGCGAAAAAGTTTGCTATTTATGTATCTGTGGTTCGGAGATGGTCCAAACCTGAAAAATTCCTTGTTATTACCATCTTCAACTAAGACATCTCTTAAAAAGCAGCGGCCTCCAGATTGACAGAACTTGATAAAAAGCTTGTAGACTGGATTGATGAACAGAGAAGTTATGGCCTGCAAGTAAGTTGCACTGGAATACTACAACATGCTGGTTTTATTGATAAAGCAGCGGATATCATATTTATTGGTTCTCCAAAATGGACTTTCACTTTTATGAAGAGAAAGAACTATGTTAATCGTGCGGTTATATCTGTCGGACCACGCCTTTCTTGTGATTGTGCATAAAAGCAATCTATTTTTCTAACATATGTTGAAGCTTACATCAGAAATTTTTATTTAGATTATATCTGTAACATGGACGAAGTACTCTTCAGATTCAACCTACCATCAAATTCATAGTGTCGAAGTAAAGAAGTAATGAGGTAAAAATTTTAACCACAGGGTCAGAAAGAAGTCACTTTGCTGTTGCACTTAAGATGCTCGCCAATTGCCAGAAACGTCCACCATATATTAATTTAAAGCGAAAGACGGTACCTAAAGAAGATTTTCCTCGATGTTAATCATATTAGAAAATTAATATGGATGGATGTCCTCAAATGAAATGAAGTTATGGATTGAAAAAGTGCTGAATACTCAGCCTAATTCATTTTTTAAATAGGATTGCTTATTGATAATCGATGCAGCACCGATCATAGAAAAGATCTTTTTAAGATACATTTGTGAAGTCGAAACTGTAATGGCAATGATCCCAGGTGGGTTGACAAAAATTTTATAACTACTTGATATATCGGCAAATAAATCATTCAACTAGAAGCTTAGAAGCCTCTAAGAAGAAGTCATGATAAAATAGTACTTAGACTTCAGATAAAATTTAAAGCATAGAAAAAGGTTTCTTTTGCAGCAGTGGCTAATTGGATTAAGGTTCCTTAGGAAAGTGTTATAGAGAATACCGTTAGAAATGGATTTAACAAAACAGGCATAAATTTTTATGGTGAAAACGTTCCTGTTTACGATACTGAAGAAACTTCTGAGAGGGAAAATACCACTGATTATGACGAGGCGTTTAATAAAGACGATGGGGTATATTAATTTCTTTTAAATGGTTTCGAATACTTAGATCATCAATTTTTATATTTTATTATCCTAAAATTAGTTTTACATATGCTTTTTTTTCTTATTCAGCCGCACCATAAACAAAGTTGAAGAATTTTTTTCTATCAAGCTGCAGCTTATATCGGAAAAACAGGGTAATACTAATTAAGATCATGAGTAATTTTCCACATCGATAAAATTCAGTCATTTTAAAAGATTCTGTTGATTCATCGTTTCTGGTTCATTCGAACGACTAACCGAGTGAATTCGGATATCCTACCATCGTTTCGGTATCATAACTTACCATGGCTGAAAAAATACTTCAGTACATCCAAAAGAAAATACTAATCCATATGTAAAGAATAGATAACTGAGGTTAAGTGGAGGAATCAAGTCCTAGAATGCTTTCTAGGCTTGTTAATTAGTGTTTATGGGAGTTATAACAAAACTACAGGGTTTTACACTCGAAGTTAAGCACCTTATCAAAAATTTGCAATACACAAATCTCTCAAAGATTTCTCCAATCTTAAACGGGAATACTAGATACTGATTAAGAATTCACAATCATAAAATCATATGGACAATGTAAGATTCCACCATAAAAATCCCAGCTATTATGATACATACCCATATCATATACACTATCTCCCAAGATACAGTCCCTTCCTTAACCAATGAGGAAGTTTTTGCTCTGGTAAAATCTTTAGTTAAAGGAACCAACATTCCAAGAAGTACAAACGATCTTATTCAAAGAATGACAAAATCGTGTACTTTGATGAGTTCACAAGCTTTAACAAATTATATTGAACAGAGTGAACGTTTCCAAAAATACTGCATATTGGAAGGAGACATGAATTAACATCAAAATACCATTGTGCTTTTATTCTCTTTAAGTGAATTATTTGAAAAAAAAACCTTATTTTAATGTATTTTACATTGTTATTAGGTCCGTAACTTGGAATGTAATACCGGGTAATTTTAAACTATAGATACTTGTATTAGATTTCAATCTAATCTGCATGATTGTATTATGTCCCAATTCTCCAAAATGTGTTTTTAAAGTTTCGTCTTTCTTAACTCCATATGCATGTATTTGTATATCATCTTTAGTCGTATAAACGAACGAACATTGCAGATAACCCATAAATTTCGTCTTAATTGGGTTTAAAAAATCATTGGTATGTAAATGAAACCAACGTTTAAATAAAAGAATACAAGGTAAATGCCAGGTTACTAGGAGTAAAAAAATGGATTTGCCTTTGAAAACGATACAATTTTTCTGCAAGGTTGGGGAATCTACACTTAAAAATAAATTCAGCCAGAAACCCGATTGAGCAAAGTTTTCGTGTCACGTTCTGTGGAAAAGAACGTATAAAATCTCATTAACTGTCTCGATATGGTTAGTATGAGCCCCAGCAACAGGATCCACGAAATTTTCGTTATTCCAGGCAAGATCCATTCAGGGATCAAAAACCTCACTCTTCGCTGATCTGTATCTTACTAGGACAACAAATAATCGTACAGTACTCCTTTCGAACCAGATAAATACTCAGTACCTATCCAATCAGCGACCTCATTTTATTTTCTTTTTCCCAATTTTTGATTCGTCAATTTTCACGACTCTTTGTCTCCTTAAGGTTATCTGCACACCAGTCAAGGTATACACTTTAACAGTAAAAATCAGTTAATTGTGATCATCACTGATCAGCCAAGAAATTCCGTTGGCACATCTTGTCATGTAGGTTTCAAAAGTATCCACATTGCTCTCAGCTTCCTGGTTTCTTCTTCCAACATTTTTCTGTGGTGAAACCAAGAGTTGACGTACATTTTTACAAAAAACACCATATTTTCTGAAAGTTCTCTTGTGCTTATTCTAAATTTGTTGGTATTTTCTACATGCGAATGGCTCTTTTTCTTGATCAAAGACACACTGCTGTGACACTAATAGGAAGGAAATTTATAAAAAGTTACATTAAGAGCCGTCAAAGAGCTTTATTTGTTGTTATAGATGGCGCCAACATCGAAAATGGTGATATTATACACAGAACACTACTTCAAAGAAAGTATGTTAGATGCTTTGGTACGGTGCTGTGATTGAAAAGAAGTTTAAAGATGACCATCTTAAAACTTTAAAAATATTTTAGAGCTATGCGAAATAATTTTATCATCTTGATGGGAGTCTTTTTCTGATTATAATATGAAGTTTTTATCAAATTCCGAGATAAGGAATAGATTTCGGATTATCGCCCTCTCCTATTGAGAGTTTAATCATCCAAATAAAAAAAATTGTTCATTTAAGAATGTTGCAAAATTTCACAAATGGAAATGTAGTTTATTTGTTTACCTTGAAAATACATGGAACGTATGGGAAAACGCATTTATTCGTGAAGATACTCGTAAAGGCAAAAACTTCTTTGAATGAATTTTCTTAATATAGCATGCTTATCTAAATTAGACGAGTGGGCGATAAGTTACTACATTACAAATAGTTTGTATAGCTTTCCTTTCGTATTTTCTGTTTATATGCCCGGAGTACATCCAACGTGGTAAATTTGGGAAATTTTTGGTCGCCAAATTTAAAATATTATGACTTTTCCTCCACTAAATTCTGTTATATTTCTAAATATATAAATTTATTTCATTTGGATGCTTCTATGGGCGACAGGAGGAGAAGGATAATCCGGAACTGATCCCAGACAGGTAGCTATAATACAGAATTACCGAAAAGGTTAACAGGTGGTCCCTGTGAATTTTAGAATAACAGTGTGCACAATAACCGGTACATGATTAAATGTTGCCAGATGTATCGACCGCCTCCGACAAGGTGCGAAGGTGTATAAAACAAAATGCCGAAAAATAAAGGTTATGTGGTCTTATGAAATTAGGAAAGGGAGGGAAGAACCGAAGAAGAGGAAAGAATGAGAACGATAAAGATAAACGCGAGCTGATATTTAAGGAAGAGGGACAGGGTTTGTGGTAGATTTTACTAGAATATGCTCAGATCACCAAAACGTTTGGTAATGGGTATTTTGAGGCGACAACCTTTGAAGGCGTGTCGCGACGCTCCCACATTCGAGGTAAAATGCGTAAGAAGGTATTGAAAGAATTTAACTAGGTCTGGATAAATACTGGTGATCTCGTACTAATAGGATTGAGAGATTTCCAGGTTTCTTTTTTTATTACATCAGGACGAGGCTGCTGACATTATTGCGAAGTATACATCTGATGAAGCGGCCACTTTGAAATCTTTGGGAGAATTGCCACAACATTGTAATGTTAATTTACGACAGTTAATGTTAACGATACGAACGATCAAGCTCAGATGGATGATCAGGACATCACGTTTGATCTCTCAGCTCCTGACGAATATAAAGTTCCGCAACAGAAAGGGGCTTATGATTTACCTCCTTCTGATACAGAATCAGAAAACAGCGAACGGGAAGAGGACGAAGAAGAAGAAAATGATGAATCAGAGGAAGAGACGTCCTAATGTTTATAAAATGTTAATAGACTTTAGTGTTTTGCTGTATGTTTTTATCAACCATCAGTTTATATAAGATCGGTGTCATTTATATGAATTCCGTAGGTTTTTAAATTTTTATTGAGTAATTTTTGAGAAGAATACAAAGAGATCACTTCAGCATGCTCATAAAGTGGTATAGCTTCTAATTATGACTGAATAGTGGTTGAATTTTGTCAATGTTTGTTAAGTAACTTAAAACAGGTCTTGGTTTTCTTTGAAGGTCTCTGCAAAATTTTGCGAATATGACCATAAAACTGCTGTTTTTCTGAGGACGAGTATGATTAACTATCTCTTTAAGGAAAAAATACATGTTAAATATGAATATGCGTTAAGAATTGTTCAAGTATCACAATTGGACGGGTTTGTTGCGAAATACTATTATGTATTATTCCCACTATATATTTTAGTCTTATCCAATAACCGTTTAAACATCTTTCTTAAAATATAGATCAGGTGTAGAAGATACTTTTGCGAGTCTGTATCGTGTACAAAACTCACTTCGGCATGAGAATGAGATTCGGATAACCACATCCTCTCAAAATATTCATTAAATATATTGTGAGAAAAATTTGTCTAGACATCGGGCTTGTGTTATGTTGAGGATGGTTGATTCATCGTCGATGAAACATCTCTTCAAGATTTTAACCAACTTCTCGTTTGGGATAGAGCAGCGGTTCTCAACCTTTTTTGGGCCGCGTACCTTTAATCCCTCTAATCTCTTTTCCAAGGCGCTGTGACCCCCCCATTTCAAAAATTTTTACGGAAGCCATAATTAATTTTAAGTCTTTAAATTTACAAATCCTAATCATAGTATATATTACTGATACGCAGGATAAAAATTAGAGCTTCAGAAACCGAACATAACATTATTTTATGTTTAATATCGAGACAATATTCAATTATTTTTGTTCAAAATATATTTCTGCTTATAATTTAACAAATAAAATTAAAATCTATCAATTGCAATATTTACTTTTCAAAGTAGCCAAAACACAATATTTATGCACAATTCTACATCCTTAACTGAGCTTGAACAATAATATAAAATACCTTAATAAAATTTTGTTTTTACAATATGTTATACCAAGTCAACATCATTTCGAAGATTGATCTTTTTGGTGTTTCACAAGATCTGGAATTATTGGGATTGTTTGAGCAATATCACAACGAACGTCACCTTCTGCGTCAAGTATAATACTATATTTAGACTTTTAAACAAAAGGACGTAAAACCCCGTTTCACAAAGATATGTGGGTGGAAATGGTAGAAGAAGCCTTAAAACGGCTCAGATATAACTGAATAAGACTTAAAACACTTTATCCAGAATTGTGAAATTGACATTTAGGAGAAATCGGTTTTGGCAAAATCGCTATGAATGAGCTCAATAAACTCTTCCTGTGATGTCTCGGGAACATCTTCAACGATGACAGTAAATGGATTCCTTGAATAGGCAAGATAGGTATGAGTTGGATTTTGAAAAAAATATTGATAGTCATCATGTCTGTGAAAATGTTCTTCAGGCATAATTACAATTTTATTTCATTGATTAGGTTCATCCTCATTTTTCTCATAGAACCCAGATAAGGTTGACAACATTTAAATTATATTTTAGCCCAATTTCGTTTGAGAAACCTGAATTTTCATTCTCAACCAGTTAATCTATGTTGGATAAGTCGAGACGAGCTGCCCCTGATCCTTGTAGTGATAAATATAAGACATTTAATATGGCAAATATAACCAGTAAAGCTATTTTCTGTACATTACATTCTTCACTATGAAGGGATCCTGTCGCTTTTCTTTCTGATTAAAAAAATTTTTGTTCTTCACGAAGATCAAAAACACGTTTTAGAACTTTTCCTCTTAATAACAATCTCATTCTGGTGAAAACACAGAACATTGTTGGATACATTAAAATTGTCACAAATTTTTGAAACGGTCTCCTATTCAAAGAATTTGATTTAAAAAAAATAATCACATGTATCATTACGTTTTGTAATTCCTGTCGCAGTGTTTTAATTGCTAATATTTGTCGATGAATCATACAGTGATTTCCAATGGTTTTCGAGGATTCATTCCGTACCAAACTTTGAAACCCAGACCGATACCATGGCACACTTACAGCGCCATCTGTGAAAGAGCCAAAATATTTTTCCATGAGATTTTATGGATTTCTAGAAATGAACAAACTTTTTCATGTATATATACATATCACATGATGTAGTAGTTGTTTCAAGACGTTAACAGAAGAGAAACTCATCTTAAAAACACTATCATGTATATACCTAGCATAAACCAATAATTGTGAGCCATTATTTACGCCTATGGATTCATCAAGCTGAATGCTAAACATTGGAAGTGTTGGAGATATCATTTCATGAATCATTTGATCGAGAATACCTGCAGATATGTCGGCTATTCTCCTGTGTTCTGTGTTGAGGGATGTGTATATGCCATTTAACTTAATTACATATTCCTCTCCGATCATGACTCGGACAATATGTTTGGCTGTTGGCAATAGTAACTCATCAACTATTGTGTGAGGTTTCATAGCTCCGACGATTCTGATCGACACCAAATAAGGCGACACAACTGCAGCTATGTTTGGATTATTTCAACTGCCCCAAACGTCAAGGTCGATTTTCCAGACACCATTAGCTTTCTATCAGAAATAATTTATGTCCTTGTTCAAAAAGTTCAGATGCATGCCCAAATGGCGTTGAAGTTGGCTCGGCTCCATATATCCATCTGATAGAACTTTTCGAGATATAATGCATTGAGGGTTTAATGTTGTATTTAACTTCTGAAGTGAATCCGAGCTGTAGAAAATCTTCATTATAACTTTCGTTTTTTCCAAATATTTTAATTCATATCTTTTCTATGTACTAATACCTGCCTCATTCATGTTCCTGCATTGGGCTAAACTTACGCATCTCCAACTCGTTTAATAGAATGTAGTATTAACAATTAAATATAATTATGTTGAAACAATTACAAAGATTGAAAAAAATGATTTAGGAGCTACGATATCTTTATTTTAAATGCAATTGAAGAATAACTATTCTAAATAGGCAGAAAAAATGAGTTGAATGATCAATTTTACGCCTTTGAATAAAAATTATGTCATCGTTTCAGAGTTCTTTGGCGACCCCCCAAAAATCGTCATTCGACCCCCAGGTTGAGAACCCCTGGGATAGAGGAATATGTTTGGGCCCGTTCAACTGTTCGTTTCACTTCTGAACGTTAGTTTATCAAAATATTTCACTTATTCATTTGTATCAGGTTTCGCCATCCCATATAGCAAAGAGTTGTTTTTTACTCATGTCTACCGTCCTCATCAATCTATTTTCTTCAAGTTATTTAGATCACCAATGGCGTTTCCTATCAGAATTCACAAGTGCAGTTGTGAAACATGTAACCTATACAAAATTTGTAAAAGAAATTATTTCAAGCAAAACATGTAGCCAGGTACATCTAGATGGCAACCATGAATTTAATGGCCTATTTCAATCTTCAAACATTAAGTATGTTGGTTTCTTCTCTGCCGTTTCCTTCCAGTCTAAAAAACTTTTCAAACAAATATCACTTATAATACCAACAAAGAGAACGAAACTTGATAACAGGTAATGAAAAGCATCCTTCGAGATATAATCACAGCCGTTTATCGACAGCCTTTGTTCAAAAATAAGTGAAGATTAACCGAAATATGTACATTGATTAGAATCTGCCAGTAAGGTTTTAAATACAGTGTTTATCCTCCTATTGTTAGGCAATATTTATGACACTTCTCTTAACTGATCTAGCTCCCTGATTCCCAGAATTTCACAACATTTACAAGGATGACATCAGATAATACACAGAAATCAAACAAACGGATTGTTGTTTCAAAAGCAAACTTTCTGAACATTTTGAGTCTGAAAAAACATGAAACATAGCAAGAAATATGACAAACGATATAGTTAAAATTATAGACCCAGCTCCTTTAAAGTGGGTAATCCGATTTCTTTCATCGTAGGTTCAATAACCTTTTCGATATATTCAAAAGCCCCTGGTTGAGTACACATACGCTGACGAACCTCTTCCATAATTCTGATGGCAATCGGAAGGTCGTGATTATGGTGACAGCACAGAAGCATCTCGGCCAATATCTCTGGTGGAGGGCTGTGGTCGCTTTTAAAAAATATTGAAATCAATGCATGGAATTGGTACTTATCAGGTCGTCTAGTTATTCTAAAACTCAAACTTTCTCAAAGCTTTGGTAAAGTATTCATGATAGACTTGGCCATCAAGTGGATCTGTAGAAATTTCATATGTCCTACGCTGTCCGAGCGGTATGATTCGGCCTCTGCTTTGACTATCAAATTTACCTCAAACCTAGTACTCTCCTAAAAATGTGCATCTTTAAATACCCCGAGGTGTTCCGACTAAAATTGAGTCTATGATTTTTCATTTTACTCAGCTTTGTTGAAAACAAGATTACATGGATTCAGTGGTTAGATGGAGGCCTGTTGTGTCTGAGTATTTATGTCACTATCTCTATAGAAGAATTAGATCCGGCCACCGTGCCTACATAAGTTCGATGTAAATATTCATTACTTTTCATGATAAGCTTGTTTTAGGCCTGAATTCTGTCACCAACATGGTGAAATGAATATCGCACTGAATTAGAGTTCGACCATCAAATTTTAATGAGTTGTCGGTTACGTTTAGGTGATGGTCATCCAGCCATACCGGCTTCCCGAAAACTTGGAAAGTGTTGTATCATACCTTAAAACCGAGTCGATTTTCAAGGAGTTTAGGAATATTAAAATTAATACGAAATGTTATGAGAACTAGTCACTTTTGACACCAGTGATGTACGGTAAAAATCGAAGTAGTTGGAATGTATTTGCGTGCCTTAACATATTAAATAAAGTAGACTATATGCCCGATGTTATCAAATGTACAATAAAAACATTTTAGTAATTTTAAATTATACATAGAGCATTCGGCATTGGTAGCATTGGTGAGCCCCGTTACGCGCATGCCGAAAAACATGTAGGTTTAAATGAAACTATGCTCACAATTTCTAAATTTGAACTTTTGTCTACTTACTAGGGTAAAGGTATAGCTATATTGCACGGCTCGTGAAATTCGGAAATTTGATTTTTGGAGGACCATAACATTTTTCTCTTATAGATTTATATTGTCAGATCTAGGTCGACAATATAAACCTTTTTGTTGGATATGGAATCATAAAAGGACGTTTTTACCCTGAGTTGAATTCCGAAAGCATACGTAATCATAACAATTCATAGAAGACGGTTAACTGTTCATTTTTTATTGCATTTAAATCTTCATTTTAAGACGGTTAACTGTTCATTTTTTATTGCATTTAAATCTTCATTTTAAATATTTTGCTTTAATTTTTGGGATTTTTTAAACCACAAACAACTCATTCCGTCGTCGGTTAAAGTCTAGAACACTACCGGCACTTTTCTCTCCACTTTTGCAAATACCCAATCCTAACTAACAAGAAAATACCATTTTTACATTTGGAATCACATGGGAAGTTGCCCTAAATGTACCCACGATTTTGTGTTCTGAGAGTGCGCACATCAATTTAGTACAATGAAATTGTTAGAAATTATCGAAATTTGTTCAAGTCAAGAGGGCCTAATTCATTATTTAAGGTCAAAAAATCTATTATCCAATGGAGAGAGGTGTCCAAAATGTCGTCAAAGCATGGTGCTCATAAATAACGACGATTCAAAATCTAAAGATGGTCAAGTTTGGCGCTGCTTTAAGAGTAAATGTGATAAGGCACGGTCAGTGAGACATAGGTCTTTCTTTAAACGTTCAAAATTGAGTTTAGGGAAATTACTTATGATTCTACATCTTTGGGCGAAGCAATACCCTCTCATCCTCATCCAAGAGGACTTTGATTTCTCTAAGCAAACCATTATTGATTGGGCCAGATTCTGCCGAGACCTCTGCGTCGAATACTTTATTAATAACATGCATACAAAAATTGGGGGGTCTAGCAAAATAGTTGAAATCGACGAAAGTCTTCTGGTGAGGAGAAAATACAATACAGGTAGGTTACTCAAACAACAATGGATGTTTGGAGGAATTGAACGCTCATCAGAAGGAGAACGTCGATTTTTCATCGAGTTTGTAGATGAAAGAACTGAAGAAGTACTTTCGGAAATAATTCTTCGAAGAATCGACTCGGGAACAAAAATAATATCGGATGGCTGGAAGGCATATCAAAATCTTGCAAGACTTGGTTACCAGCATGAAGTCGTAATCCATCAAACAAATTTTGTGGATCCAGAAGATGGTGAAATTCACACTCAAAATGTGGAAAATATGTGGGGTGTTCTCAAACGATTTTTGAGAAAACATGGCTGCCATCGTTCCCCC
>JWZT01004481.1:24374-48777 GCA_000827895.1 Thelohanellus kitauei
AATATGACCGAAACTATGGTATATCATGCTAAAATTGAAAACCCCCATCTCATTTAAAATCAATGTTTCTGGATCAAATTAAGTGATAAAATATATTTTGAATCCCATATTAATAAATAGTTGATTTTATATTATGGTGAATTTTACATCATTTTCAGTACAAAATGCCCGGTTTCACGTTGATGACATTCCAATTTACAATAGTGCTTTTATTTTTGATGTAAATTAAAATATATAGATTTGATCGTTTATAATTGCGAGAATATATAGTCATAATCAATAGTTGAATATGCGCCGTAATCTACTGAGATCTGCTTTACCCTAACAACATGAGTCTTTGAAAAATTATTAATTTCCTTTTGAAAGTAAGAACAATGTCTGAATCATTGGATGTCATAATCGGATAGTCAGACATTTTATATGGACAATGGTGTAAGATTCCATGAAATCATCTTTTGTTTGAATAATTACCATCGCATCGGTAATGAAGAAATCGATATTTTTTCTGAATTTATAATTAGATTTATATTTTACCAATTTGACAAATACAGAACATTTAAATATATTTTTAATAATTTTCGTATATTTTTGTCAATATTTTTGAAAACAACCGATAATAGCTGCCAAATATCACACATTTTTAAATTTATGAAACTTCAAATAAATATTTGTAGAAGTTCTTAATGACATGACTTAATTTTATGTGTGCCTGATAATGAGAAATCATGATGTCAAATAAAATACTGCACTTTCCTGTGCATAAGCAGAGGTCTTTTCTACAAGATTTGAATCCTAAGGCTTATACAACTATGAGCCAATATATGAATTTCTAACGTTTACCGAACTTTTTTGAGTACAAGTAATTGGTTTGTTCCCTAGACTTTAACTCTGCGGCCGATACACTAAATAAACCTATATATATCTTCAAAATATTAATTTTTGTAAAAATAAGAGGATTCGGCTTTTTCAGGGTGCGGACTACACACCAGAAAATACTGTAAAAACGTCAAATTTATACATATTGTGATTGAATTTGGAATAGATCACATGATTTATAACTCTCAAGGTTTCGTGCTTAATCTGTAAGGGCATTTACAACGTGAGAAATTATAAGGATTTCATTGAAGTATCTTAAAAATAATTTATTTGTTTCATATTCAATCTTAATTCTTAGATAAAAACATCAACAATTCAACGTCCCAGTTTTTTCTTCCCCTTTTGGGGATTGGCTTAACAAGAATTAATAATGATGAAATAATGGTAACTTATCACAAATATATATTTTATAAACATGATGTGATATTTAATACATATCATATATTTTACCCATAATTATTTTTTCGTAAAATCAAATAAAGGAAAGAATATGATATTTAACATCCATTTTTAACATCGATAGCCCTTTTGATAGAAAAATTTTAACATGTTTTCACGAATCGATGAGTTTGTATTTTTAAAGAATATGATTTAGTAGTTGAAACTCTATTTATTCTAACAATCATTACCGTAAACACGTAAAAATTTTCAACCTACTGCTTTTTTGTTTTTGAATCAAAGATATACCTCAGAATTAGTCGAAAAAGAGTAGCAATACTTAAGTTATTTATATCCTGATTATCTTTTACCTCTAATAATACGAAAGATTCAATCAAATAAACTTATTCAAATTTTTCCAGGAATAAAAGCATTAGAAAAATTACCGTTTTCTCAGAAAAAGTAATTTATTTTTATATATCTTCACAAAATATTAGAAACGATAAACAGTTGAGTTACGAGGAAGGGGTTGTATTATTTTGAATATTACATCGTAACATAACTTACTGGACATATATCCTATGTCGTTGGTTCATAGGGCAGTGATGAGGGTCTCTTTTATTACTGTTTGAGTAAAGGTAATCTGAGTCATTAGACGTAGTCTGGACACATCTTTTCTCCAACCTTCCTAATCTATGTGACTCTCCAGCGGTCGTCTTCATTACAAACTAAATATCCAGGCCTCGGCCTTGACAGGGTTAAAACAAAATTAAAAACAAAATTGATTCTATTCACAAATAAACTGTAAATGCGAACATTATAATCTATATCGTTAGAAATTGTTTTGATAACTGTAAAATGGATACAAGGAACACAGATTTTTTCAATAATTTGATCGCACTAACGACCAAGATGATTGGAAAATTAATTTTGTTTATGAATAAAAATAAAAATTTGTAAATGTATTTTCAGATATATTACAGTTCCAAAAAGGGGCTTATATAATTTCAATAGATCTATTGTCATTAATAATACATTAATTAAGGTGTTGCTATTCCTTTAATATCTAGATTTTTGAATATCGTCTTCACATTTTCTGTAAATTGATATCTTTCAAAATTTTTAATCACCATTTGACTGATAACGAACGATAATAGTATTTCATAGTAAAGTTCTTTATTGTTGAACATTTTATATTTGTATTAAAAACTGTATTCTAAATAATTTTTCCACAGTTTACATTAAATTTATCAGATTTGTAGATTTTTAAAAATCTGACATAAAATAACCTTAGTATGATTAATAGCTAAAGGTTCAGATATTATGGGGGTTTCGGTCATAGTTAGCACTTGTCCAGTCCAATTTGGTGCAGCGGTTTTTGTGGCGGTTTCTAGTAAATTTTCGTATTTGTTTAGTCAAATTTGGTTTTTCTCCATTTAAATTTTGTTTTTCGTCAGCAAAATTGAACCGGAGACCGCCGTAAAAAACAGTCGCACCAAATTGATATGGACAAACGCCAATTCTGATCGAAAACCATTTAAATTATAATCTGTATTTTTGTATGTTATATTAAATAAAATTTGACATTTTATAAAAATATTCGAAATAAATTATTCAAAAACTGACAAATTTTTATGGCAAATATAAACCCATGAATTAAACCGATCAATTTTGTGTGCACGGATATAAATATGAAAAATAGTCTATTATCAAGTTGTATTTTTTATTGGTTCATTTATACTCGATTCCAGGTATGTCAAGCCTATCGTTTAAGCAATTCAACGCTTTTCGATTTCTACAATTATGTTTCAGAACATAGGATTTTTAAATCTTGTATCGATTCAATATGTCGCTATTGGAATGACAAAAACCAAAGTATGATTTAAATACATTCATCACAGTCAAATTTATGAACATATTGTCCACAAAACTTCTTCAAGAACATTTGATTTTGGTTTTTGGTTCACGCCACTTTTCAAATAAAGGTATTTTTAGCTTCATAGAATTTATTTCAGGAATTGGGATCAAGAATTTAAATGGATTTCATAATATAACATATGTGCACGCCGAACCGAAAACAGGTAGATAGATTGATTTTTCACTTTTTGATTAAAATAATCATTTGTTTGCTTTATTAGTTATGGAAACTGTTAAATATTGCGTTTAGGTACGCAGTTTTATACATTTAAAATACAGTTTTTATTGATTATAATGTGTTAACTGTAGAATCAGGGTTTTATGACCAAGTTAACGTTTGTCAAGTCACATTTGGTACGGCTGTTTTTTTGTGGCTATTTTCAGTCAAATTTGGCAGACAAAAAACCAAATTGAACTAAAAAAATACGAAATGTATCTAGAAACCGCAGCAAAAAAACAGCTGCTAAAAATTGTATTGAAAAAACGCGAATTATGACCGAAAACCCTGTACAACCACAAATCGATTGAATACTCAAACATTATTGTAATATTCAAGACAGAATATGTGAATAAAACCTGTATTTTTTACTCATATATAAAAGTTGTGAATTAACTTAAGAATGATATTTGTAGATTATCCTTTCTGCGCATCTGTATAACTGATGATAATACCACCGTTATGATTTGGACATGCAGTCTGAGCTATTATAAATAATAAAATTATATATACGTATATCCAATAATTTCTTATCGTTAACAAATACTGAATCGATAGATATTTACTTAAATTTTGGTAAAAGTTAACTACATATCAGATTTTCATATATTTTAGAAATCATAGTTATCTTTAAATTGTTCAAGTTTTAGACTTTTTGTGTTGCTGGATCCGACTACACACCTACATTAAGGTGGCGACACAAAATGTAATTTCAAATCAATTATATTTATTGATCCACATTTAAATCATTAATTGTCAATTTTATACTGAAAAAATTAGCCAATAACACTGACCGGAATAGTTTTTATATAATACTTATGACGTCACAACCAAAGCCAATTTACTACTCTTAACAATGCAGGATAAAAGAAATGTTCATTAGGGATAAATTGATAATATTCACTGCATTTGATTATCAATTCACCCCAATACTTTATAAATATTTCTGTATTTCTTATCAATAGACATGATTCCGACGATTGGATTCGCTTTAGGACCAATGCTTAAACTAAAAAAACCATGTATAATTTTAAATTATTTAGGCTTAGTTTTTGCAACGAATGACGACGAAGAACAGAGAGGAATAGTATAATTTTTATACACTAGTTATTCATTTATAGATGGGATGAAGCTAAGAATGAATTCATTTCTCGTATTACAATCAGAAACTCATCTTGGCCAGTAAGTGTTTATTAATTCAATATTGTTTTTATTCAATAATCAATTAAGACGTTATCAAACTTCGGCTCTAAAAGTGTCATCATGGATATCAATAACGATGGGTTTTAATACGTTTTCAATTTCAGTACCAATGACTTGATGGTTACATCCCCAACATCACAATGGCTAGATATTGCAGAAGTTGGTCATGTTCATCTATTCCTACATGTAAAATATCGCGATTTGAAACAAAATGATTCAATTGTAATACGTGGAAGATTGATAAAAAGTTCATTTTTTGGATGGAATGTGGAGGCGATTGAAGACATCGACGGTGACGGTTTTAAAGGTTTGCATTTTTTATTTAGTTTTGTTTTTCTAAAATATTTATAATAAAATCACCAGACCAGTGGTTATATATAAATAATGTTTTTTGAGATAATTTATGTTATTTTATTTGATGTAAATGATGCGCATGATTTAAAAACAAATAAATGACACAAAGAGATATTTCGTTTGAATAACCCTATAAATAGCACAATATACTCAAAATGATATTTCGACCAAATAATTAATATTTCTGATTTTCTGCAATAAAAACGAATGTGATTTATTTTGATTTTTTTACTTTATTTAAAATAAAAATTACCCACATACGCTTTTTTGCTCTGAATGACGATCTTTATGATGGGAGTGATATAAATTTATTTTTTATTTTGGTTATGATGAACTTTTAATCAAACAACATATTCTATTTTAAAAAATAAATTAGGTATTTTAACCAAGACTACAAAATTAAGGGGTTTGATCATAAATCGTGCATGACATACGATTCTTTTATTTATATATACCAACGGAAACTATCAATTGTAACAAAAAGAGTTTTTCAACATTCATGCCTAGTTATAACATTTTAGAATTATGATTAGAATGTAATTGATTTGGCATGAGAAAGTCTCATTGGGCCGTTTACCATGAAAACCCTGTATGCGTATCTCGAGTTCTATTATTTCGACATTTTCATTTTAAAAGAAATTTTTTTGTCTGAATTATATATGAACGATAGATTGGATAACAGTTAATATGCCGTTTTAATGACTAACCACTTGTACTTATACTGTTTGATAAATTTTCAGGAATAAATTTTCAGTAAACCAAGCACACAATTTCCATGGAAAAAGGCATACTTTCCTATAATCACATTGATATGTTCCGACTTTGAATTTAATTTACAAAGTTAATGATAAATTTTACAAAGATTATTGCTGTAAAGCTAAATTTAATCTCATTAAAACACTGCGCATATTCGCTCATATATTTGGAATCATATCCTCAAGATCCTAAAGGAAAGGATCAATAAATTTTAATATATTTTGAATAAAAATATAAAGTTGGAACCTTTGAATGTCATCTTCAGAACGTCGACCTTTTTAAACGTTATATGGCGTAGAATAATAATAAAATTATTCAATATTTAACAGATTTTAAAGTTTTTGGAATTTTAGAAATTATACAACACACATCAGGAAACATTAGATTTTACTACATTAACAAATTTAATATTAAAAAAAATTATTTTAGTGTTTTGCATATATAATTTATCTATTTATTAATGTCTATATTTAATACAAAAAGACCCACACCTTTAATTTTGTAACGGTGAAAATTTCGGACTTTTTGAAGTTTTATTCTGCTTGATTTTTACACTAATCAAACAGTAATAATTGAATACGAAAGAAATACAATTTATAAATATTCATTTGATTTAGTATTAAATAGTTTCCACACAACAAAAAATGACTGCTCTATTATCACAATTTTGAAAATTAAAAAATCGAATATTTTAAATAAATATCATATTTCACAATTTTATTGTTGGTGTTAAGAAATAAAACACAAGAAATCGAATATATCCTTAAATACAGTGATTTCTTGTTATTTGTTTTTTTTCTCCATTTAATTTTGAATGGCGTAAATTAATAATGAAATTCTTTAGAAAATTGAAAAATAAAATAATGATGACTGCCTATTTGTTTTACACTATATGCATTACATGACACGTATTCATATAGCGGTGATAGCCATCCTAATTGACACTCATTATTGTTGCCCCTACTTCCGCAGTGTGCTTGAACTATTTCTTTACTTTCTCAGGTTTCTTTTAACATAAAATTTTACTTAAAAAATACTGTATCTGTCGGTTTAGGAACAGGTAATAAGTAAAAAGCTTCTTTCTTGATAATAAATGTGAAAGCATTCAATTATGGTAGATGCCTTGTTTGATCTAACATTATTCGTGAGAATTACCAACGTTGTATTTATGAAACC
Organism: Thelohanellus kitauei; assembly: GCA_000827895.1. Classification (NCBI taxonomy): domain Eukaryota; kingdom Metazoa; phylum Cnidaria; class Myxozoa; order Bivalvulida; family Myxobolidae; genus Thelohanellus; species Thelohanellus kitauei. The sequence continues at coordinate 31,252 of JWZT01004481.1, forward strand.
ATTAGTCTCTTTTTTCCAAATAATTTGGTGGCTAAATACAAGAAAGCTTTGAATAATACGTCTGCGCGTTTATTTAATTGTTCGTGATTCCGATCATTTGATCGTAAAAAATTCAGAAATATTTAGCTAGTATATACATTGAACTCTAGAAATTAACCTTGTTTCATTCAGCTTTCTTTTATTTTTATAATTTATGGGGACAAAAAACCCTGCTTTTTGTAACAAAAAAATCGATAAAATTTCATTAATTTTCTCTCGAACTTAAACCGGCCCTAATGAAAATTAAAAAAACCAATTTTTTATCGAAAAACTTATTTAAAGTGACAATCATTAAAAAATATACATAGTCGATTCATATGAAGCCTATAGGATGTGCCCTTTTTGAAGTAATAATAAATTCATATTTAAAATATGCCTTTCAAACAAAGGAAAATAAATGAAGATGTAAAAATATTACGTGAAAATTCAAAATAAAATCTGTTTTAATAAAAAAAGAGCACAATTTCTGAAATATTATTCTAATACTTAAAAGGAATTAAATTTTTACAGTTTCTTCAAATTCTGTCATTAAATGGGATTAAAATAAATTTGATTTTTTGTAAAAGGGAATTCGAATCGATATGGTAATTTATGCTGTATATGAGCCATATTTCTGTTTATTCACCAATATTGAATAATCGATTTTTTAGATGTCCAATTTTGCTGATTTTCACATAATATTTATGAATAGAATTATTGATATCATTTTTTTTTCATTTCGATTCATATATTTATAACCAAGATTTCATCGTTGCTGCATTAAAAGTAAGTGAGATGGACATGCGTGGTGGGATTTATATCTTTCTGGGTGGTGATGAAAATCGCCTTAGATACTCTAGTCATTACGAGGTATATGTTGATAAAATATTTAGATAATTGTACCTAAGAAATCGCAAAATATTGGGTCCGGATTCGGATTTTTCATCAATACGGAAATGGATGTAAATAAGGACAACCGTAAAGGTACATTATATTAAACATAGATTTAATCATTTCGAGGGTTTTCGATGGAGAGGTCGATATCTATAAGTTGACGATATTTAATTAGGCAAACTTTACATAAACATTTGATTTTAAACATAACGTTTACATCGAAAGAAATCCCTCTATATATGGGCGAATTTTCTGAAATTCCGCTACTTACGGAAAAGAAAGTATTTCCAAATAGTGTCAAAATATGTTACACAAATGTCAATGCAGAGGGTAATAGATAATGATGAAAGATTTCTATATTAATCTATCATTTATGCATTCATCTGATTCCTACACCTCTGACAGCGAGTGGTTAGAGGATTATGAGTATTGGTCAGTTTACCCAAAAGAGGACGGTTGTGAAAATTATCTTTTTTATCTGCAAGTTTATTAATTGTGACATTCAGCCCTGGTTCTATAATACCCCGCAGAAATGGATATTCCAGGCTGAGGTGATAAGAAGAAACTTCGGTGATAATGCCAATGCCTGGGAGCAATCAGTCATATCCCAACGAAAATTTTTCTCGGAAGTATTCGATCATATTCACAGATTCTTTTTGAGAAAAAATCAGGTGAAATCCAATACAATGAAAATAATTATACTGTGACGATGATAACTCAACCGTTTTAAAGTTATTCATTTTAGAATCTGGACTCAGAATATTGCCGAGGAAATATATTTTAATTTGACACTTAAAAATAACGGAGCTTCACTCAGATATCTTCTTATTGACGTCGGTATGAATTCCTCATGCCGATTCCGGATAAATGGCCCTTTTCAAAGCATGCAATTTATTGAAGATCCTATCCTTTCACAACAATATCAGATACGAGCCTTATATTTGAACGAAACCAAATTTGGTGGTGAATACTTATTTAATAAGAATTTTTCTGGTTTACTATTTTCGCAGACTGTTCCCAGGTTCTCAAAAATACAGATGACCTATTTCTAGATTTGTCTATCCAATCGTAATTGATCAAGAATATTAGTTTTTTTCCTTATTCTCAAAAACATTTTACATTCCGTGCGCATGCCATTCTCAAACAAGAATTCTTGATCGAAGCCAAAACGTTTAACATTTTTGACATTATTAGCTTACCAATCAAAGTGCAATCTATTATGCCGGATACAGAAACGGAAATCATGGCCGAGTTTAATGTCGAAGTATTCAAATATTTTATCAAGTTATTTATAAGGAGTGTTCGATATGATGACGAATTGGAGTTTGTGGCAAAATTATTATTGGATGAACCAGCCCTTAAAGGGGTCAAATCGATCCAGATAAATGTAAAATTTGATTAATTTAAGGCATCTGAATGGGACGTTGTATATGTGGGAGGAATAACCACGGACGAACCTGGTAGTGCCAATCAGAAATTTCGTTTCCATAACACATCCCAAGTCCAGAAAAGTTACTTACGCGTTGTGGTCAAGTTGGTAATCAGAAGCAAACAGGTATATACATCTACAATAAAAGGACTTATTTGTCAAATTACAAATAGAGCCAATAGTTGGAACGAGAAGTAACTATACCCAAGAATCCATTATGATGTCTGAAGTGATGGTACAATCATATATTGTGGTCACTTTGTCAAAAAGGGAGATCAGTTATTTGATATTGGCCATATTCATGACTATTTGGCCATGTATCGGAATCGGGTTTCTGATATATAAAGTATATATTCACTAATCCAAAGAAAATATATATCAGGTACTTCTCAAAAATAGTGGTTCCACTGTATTTCATGGAACCCCTGATTTCCAGAATAATTTGAAATGAAATAGAATATGTTATATTCTAATATCTGGAAATTTAAATCTTACTTTTCGTCAATATTTTATAAACTCGATTCCATGTTCTAGAGTATTTAAAATCTTTGCTTGGTTATAACTTTTGTCTTGTATCTATATACATTGATATGTATTAGACCAGCGGTTCTCCAGATTTTGGTGCTGCTGCCACTTAAAATTCTTCTATCTTTCCTTAAAAATGTCGCGACCCTCCTTATAATAATTATTTTCAATGACAGGCCTAAGTAGATGTACGTTATTAAATCCACAAATCTTAATCATAGTATGTATATCTGGTACAAATGATACAATTTGACTACACGAACCGAACCTAACATAAACTTTATGATTAAAAAATAAAACAATGCAATTATTTTTCTGCCAAGCACATTTCGAATTATAATCAAACAAATGAAATTCAATCGATATGAAATAGATTATCTACTTTTCTATTTATCTTAATCACCATATTCATGAGGTATACTTATGTAAAAATTGGAAATATGTAGTGATAACACCACAATAATCTGAACTACACTGCTAAAAATTTGTTGAGAGGGTATGTGCATACAAAGCAACATCAGTGCTCAGACTGAGGCTGTTTTTTTAGCAGATCAGGAATTGAGGACGTATTTTTTTGAAAGAGCAAGAATTCCATCTTTGCATCATCTCTAGTTCTATATTTAGACTTTATATATAAAAACGCTCTAAAACATAATTAAATAAAGAAGTTGTTGAAAATCTAAGGATAAGAAACGCTAAACAGTTCTAGACAAAAGGGAATGAATGTTTTTTTCATCAGTTGATCAAAAATTTTGCAGCTGATATGGACATTCGTTTACCGGTCATTGCTATTAATTTACTCAATAAAATAGTCCTTTCGTGTCAAATAGATAGCTCAACTTTAACTGTAAATGGACTTCTTTCTAGTGCAAAATAAGTGTCATGTAGATTTGTAAAGGATTGTGTAATTTTTTTCGAAAGGATATGATAATGTTATTTAACAGTATTTATCACAATATTTATTTAATCAGGTTCAACATCATTTTCCTGGCAGAACCCAGAGAGAGTCTTTAATATGTAAATTGTATTTTCCAAAGCTTATGATTCATCTTTAAGATCTAATGTTGGCTGATATGTCACTACATGTTGCAATTTATCGTTGGGATAACAAATTTAATTCATTCAAGCAGGCAAAGTGATCGACGAGTAAAGCTATCGTCTCTACATCATATTTTTCTCTATAAAGTTCTTTGAATTGTGGGTTTCCTTTCTGATGTACATTTTTTTGGTTCAACGCGCAAATAAATACGTTTTAGAACAGCGATTCCCAAGTTTTACACAACCGCGGGCAATTTAATCCTTTTTGAAAAGTTCGGCGGACCACTGCCTTATTAAATTTTAAGTACCTTGATCTGGTTATAATCCTAGTTAATCCATTTCAAAATATATTCACTCATTTTTAAAATCTCAATCAATTCATGATATAAAAAAATTTTAAACGATAAACCGACTTCAAAAATCGTATCGGTTAAAAATATAACCTTTTCTTAATATTAATTCAATTTTGCTTCAATGCCAGTTTCTCGATGTTTATGCACAATGATGTAGTTCCCAATACCCCAAGTGTAGAGAGGTTATATCTGTGAGCCTATAACGTTACTTATTTTTATAATTGTCATCGCTGCAAACGGCTGCTTACATCTATAGCTATAACTAACCCTACAAATGTATTTTTGGGGGTACGAACGCTTTTTTTGAAACTGTTCTGCAGGCAGCTGTCGCTAGAAGTAAATGATTCGGTAAAGTGAAGATGTAACACTGTGTTCTAGAAATCTACTTCTCAGAGTAGAATTATAGTGCTTACACCTAAACAGTTGTATCATACGACGAAATTGTGTGGTACGCTCTTTGAATTTTATAAGATGATAGAAACTAGGTAATTTTTAACTTTTATCGTGCAAAATTTTTGAGAAATAGATAATAAAGGAATTAAACACCACAACAGTTTTAGATAATTCCATACTGAATATGTTCCTCAATTTAATCTGTTTTTTTAATTCTTTTAAATAAATTCAAAAAATTTGGAACCCCGCTGGCAACTTCAAAACAGCAGGCGGGCCACTTTTGGCCCGCGGTCAAGGGTTTGGGAACCTGTGATTTAGAACATTACCTCTTGACATCAATCTCATTTTCGTGTTATAAACAGAACATTGTTTGGTGAGTTCTATACATTATTGATTTTATAAAACAGTCTGCTGCTAACAAATTTTGCTTTAACGAAATTGACAGAAGTAATGACAATTATCATGTGAACTTGTAATTCCTGTCCCTGTGCCTTCGTTGATAATATTTGCCGAGTAATTATAGAGTACGTTTAAATAAAGTTTCGGTGAGTCATTCTTTACCAAACATTTAATTCCTCACGATATCCCAACATAATTTAAGTACTATCCGTTCAGACGTCACAAATATTTCCCCAAAAGATTTTTAACATTTCTATAAATTAACCAATTTTTTAAAATACATCATGTTACGTGGTAGTTTTATATAGTGGTTTAATAATGAAATTCGTCTTTAAAATCCATCTTTATGTTCCTCAGGTAAACCAAAATTTTCGTATGATTCGTAATGTCTATGAATTCATCAAGCCAATTTCTAAGGTGTGGAAATGGAGGTGCCTTCATTTCAAGGATTGTCTAATCGAGTATATCAGTTAACATTTAAGTTATTTTCCTATAATCAGTATCGTTAGATAAGTAAATTCAATTAAATTTATTAACCAATTCTTCCCTAATCAAGACAAGCAAACTATCTTGGATTGCAAGAAAAAGTAGCTGCTAACTTATGGTGTGAAGTTTCAGCCCTGACGACTATAAGTGCCATCAATTAAGGACATTTATTCGTAGCTATGATTTGACTATTTTATGTGACAAAAACATCAAGTCTTGCATGATTGACTCCCTTAGCTTTCAATCTAATATAAGTTGTGTCCTTGTCGACAAATATTCGATTCTCGTGAAAATTATTTTTTGGTTTGTTTAGTTCATAGATTCAGTTGACAGAAATTAACTGAAAAATATTTAGTTAATCGTGTCTAATTTTCAACCATAGGTGGACAAGATTTTGAAAAAACGGAAAAATTGACGTGGTTTCCAAAAAATAGTCGTAAATGCAGTAAAACCGTTTATTTTACACAAAATAACATGATAATTTAGATTTCTTACATTTTGCACTGTTAATAAAAGTTTCATATTGCTTTTTCGAATGAAAATGTTCAGTTTAGTGTACCTTAACATTAAAATGAACTAACATTTTTTGAATTTGTCTAAAATCTCATCCATCGGCAAGTAATGTTGGTTTCCATGTATAGAAACAACATATTAAATATATCTGCAACGTCTTTTTTATGCTACGGCTAGTGTTTGACTGAGATGTCATAGTTTATTCTGCGCAAGTCAAGTGATAGCAAAACGAAAATTACGAAATATTCCATAATATTAGTTCTTGTCAAAATTTAATGAAAATAGATTTTAGTCTGAAAATAGATAGGGTTAAAAATTGAAAATTATTTAGAAAAATAGACAGGATTCACTGTATAAATATATAAATACTCTTTTATTAATATATCAAAACCTAAAATGAAATGTTTTCCGTTTTCTGAAACATAATATTTTATCTATCAGATATATAAGGAATTTTTTAATTAAACACGAAATATTTTTCAGATACTGATGCCACTCTTCTAAAGAGCGCATTCCTATATAATTATGTTCTAAATGGAAGATAATCCTTTAAATTGACGGAGTATACTGAGTAAACCAAGTTTTGATGAAGAACTAAATGAAAATTTTGTGATAACTTCACGTTTATATACAATTTTTTTCATTATCTGTGAATTTAAATACACTGATATGATAATATATTAAAAAATGTTGACAAAAAACGGCTAATTGTATCCTCTATATCACAGTGTGTATATATTTTAGGTTAACAAGCATGCGTACATATAAAATTGAGATATTTAGAATCAATAATTAAACATTACTGATGAATGATATGAGTGTTTATTTATTCATTTTAAACAATTATTCCACCTGAAAAGCTTTTAAAGATTTCGAGCCCCATCGTTCGTGATTATATCATAGAAAATTATTGAAAAATTTCACAGTAAGTGTTGAATGATCGTTCAAAATTATCGATTTGATAGAAGAAAAATTGTTTCGAATATTAATTTTTGCACCATTGATAATAATGGAAAATATTTAAAATAAATAGAATAATTGATTAGATTAAAAATATTTCAACTATTTTGAAAATTACACGATTTTAATGATTGTTTTTCCAGCGTTACTCATATTTATACTTTCAGGGACAGTTAATTCACAAAATGCAACTGCAGGAAATCGATTGAGAGTGTGTTATCGTATAGTATGAATTAGTAAAAACAACAGATGAATTCATATCATAACGCCTTAATGCGACTACATTTCAGGGCAGGAATGTATATAATTCCTAAATACATATATATGAAAAAAGTTGTTTTATATTTTGATGGATCAAGTTTAAATAACCTAGGGAAATGAAACACATATATATCATCTACAACTCTTAAAATATGAGTGTTCAAAGTCAATCAGACTATCATATGGGATACAGGAAAGCATGATAGTGGTTAGTTATATGTTCATAGGCAGGAATATCGAATTTATCTAAGTGTATATGAACAAGAAACTCCTTTTACTAAATTCCGTTTTTTCTTAAAACAAATGTATCCCGAAACACCAAGTACAATATATGTATGACATTTTTAAAATTGTAACAATTCCAATATTCGTAACAGACTATCCGACAACTGTAAGATTCTTTCTCACAGATTCACCCGCATCCATATCCAGATTTCTATACGAAATTAATAAGTTATGATGAGATATTTACGAATGAAACCGAAATATTGGCGACGGTATTGTTATTTTATCACCAGTATTTGACACGAAAGTTAAGTTTGAGAATAAAATATTTGAAAAGCAGTACCATAGCTTCAGCCCCAAATTGCGCGTTAGAAATTGAGATTTTTGATAATACGAAATCAAATTTTACCAATTCTTTGGTTCATAAACTTAAACTCAGCGCGTTTCAAATCGAGTTGGTCGAGTTTAATGAATCCAATCACAGTCCTCCTATATTAATATATGATAAAAACTGGAGGGTAAGACAGAATTAATGCTAGAATATCACAATACGATTTAAGATTCGAGATGTATTTAAAGGAACTTTGGTTTACAGTTCTGTTAGAATCATAAATTATATTCCGATTTATTTGACACCCAATAATGATTTGATAATCTCAAATATGAGGTTTTTTCCCTTTACGACTCCCGATATTTTAATCGATGGACTAAGTACGAATTTTAATAAAAGAATACAATATCAGTTCAACCAATATTATCCCAATGCTACTATATAACCTGTCATTCATAGAAATCATTTCTGGTGAGAAGGTAGTAATTTTCTAACTCAGCGGGTCCAAAAGATGGAATATGTGTATGAAAATATTACAGGCGATCAGATATTTTCGTATCCGTATATCTATTCATCGAATCTCAAAAAAGTCTTGGATGTGGCATTCCAAGACTTCAAATTTTTGGATGATGATTATTGAATGTAATTCAGAAAAATTCTTGGCTTATTGATTATTTAACTATCATATAGATTTTTATTCAGATATTCATGTTTAGAAAATATTTAAATTCTAATACTCATAGATTCGATTATCAATAATTTGATGTGTATTTACATGGAACTGTACTAACTCATAAAAAATGTGGGTATTAAATTCATATTTAAGTGTAAATGATCATGTATGACCCCAAGATATTCATGCAATAACAGTTGTATCTGTTATTAATATGGAATATCGAGGATATATTTTTACTTTTCGGTCAAAAATTGGTGGATTCACCACCTAAAATACAGTGATTTTCACTCACATTTATCGGCTTTGCAAATCATTTGTAGCATTGTGAAATTTTACAAGAACATATTTTGAATTGAAAAATGGTTAACTAATATATTTATGATTTTTCAGAGAGTTAAGGTTTCATCGATGATAGGGGCGTATATCTTCTTTTGAATTAAAATTATGGGTATGCGCCATCTGGAATGACCCTAGCATTGAATGAAATAGCTAATCGTGCTCAGAAAATTTAAGGTTTGGTTCCCATTTCTAAATCTAGGGTTGTTTACTATTGTATAGATAATAGGAAAATTGTCGGAAACTAGATAACAAATTTCATAGAATCCAAATACTTTCCCTCAATTTTAAGATCAATTATAATAATTATTGACAAAGCGAGAATTCATAAAGCAAGGGAAATACAAGTTTTATTTTCTCACTAAAATTATATTCAGATATCTACCCCCATATTCTCCTTAGTTCAATCCCATCAAAGAATATTTTTCGGAAATTCAAAAATTCAATAACAAGAAGGAAATTCAAGAAATCGACAAGACAGACACTTTCAGATATTTCTCTTGAAAATTTTGAAACGGATAGAGAATGTAACATGAGCGGCTATTTCAGACATATGATAATGTTCACAGAAATAGGATTTCGACGAGAATGCTTTTAAAAACAATAAATGTATATGTTAATTTTTTTCAATTTAAATTTTTTTTATTAAAATTTCACGTTGCGACAAACGATTTGCAAAGCCACCAAATGATTCATAAAGCCGCTAAATCATTTGCAATGACCCCAAATAATCTGAAAATCAGCTAAATTTATCGAAAAGCGAACAAAAGATTCTAAAATATGATAAATGTTTTGACAGTCTGCCCCAAGATTTGCATTGACGATAAAATTTGAATGTAAAGCACTGTAATATTGAAAACCAGAGATCTCCAACAAAAAACTAAATTCCTGTTAATTAATATTTTGTATTTACTGTTATTGATCTTGAAGTTAGTTCTTCTTTGAATATCATATCAAAGATAAAACAATTTAGAAACCGTTGTTTGAGAAATTAAAACTAATTGATATGTACATTCTATCATTTTATTCCTTCAAAATCTAGAATTTTGGAGGTTCAGACAATGTTAATAGTTTCAAATGAAAAGAAGTTATACATGCAATGTCAAAAGATCAATTCTTTGAATAAAATTTGTTACGATAATGTCACATGTTTACGTTTATTTTATATTTATTTTTTATTAATTCACAAAAATATCCAAAACGAGATTATGACTTATTTTCTGAAACAAACTCTGAGAAAAATGTCGAATTTATTTGGATTACTCGAAATTTATGTCATAAATTTTTAAGGACATCTGTATAACCCCAGAACAAAATAAGAGTTTTGTTTTATAATGTTTGTTAATTAGAATTCCATCTGATTATAAATAAAGCTTTCATAGTTTTGGGATCATTGATACAATAAACGATCGTTTTTTTATCAGGGAATTAAATAAAAAGTTTTGAGGCTGTAGTTTTAGGGGTTGTTGCACCGCGTAGAACGCATGAAAGTGCTTCCCAGAGAATGAATGACACTTTGGAATCGTAGCTCTAGTGGACAGAAGAATTAGGGTGATATTTTTAAGTGTGAGTCTTGCACTACCCTATTCTGTTCACAGAAGGGTGCCTACCCGGAGTGTGATCCTTTCGCACGTGAACAACGTCGTAATTGCGGTTGACATAAGGTTCGTACAGTAACGCGTTGGTAAAAGGTTTGTACACCTCCATTGCCGTTGTGAAAAAAAGGGTAGGGTTAATAGAATTAAACATATTATACAGGAAAACTGTTTAATTAAACCGTATTCATTTTATTTCCAATTAATTTGAATGAAATAAATTTGAAATTGTTAAAAATTTGTTTTGAAATTTCCACAAAATATCCACAACGAATTTAATTTTCATTAACAAAACAGAGATACGGTATTTTTCGTTTCAAAATTTCTATTTATTTTAAGAAATAAAATTAATTTCTAAAGAAGGCTACACTGCAATTGTCTTGAGGTAGACCGTTTCTTCACTAATTGTAAGGGCACAGGCGTATTCTCAGAATTGGCAAAATCTCTTGCTGAGATAGAATACAATTATTTTTAAAATATATGTGCCCAATTTTAGATACGTTTCATTTCGCGTAGAGCATCTCTACTGAGTTAACTCGAGCAGGAAAATGTTCGTTATTTCTATCCAGAAGACATACGATGTTCTGCAAACTCGAGAGCATCAACCACAAATATTTTTTTCTCTTTGTACATCTTCATGATATTTTATTTGGTTATTCTTCTCGAAATAAATTTTTACATAGTTCAATTTATTTCATTCATAAAATTGCAAATTCTGTGTAAGCCCACGAAGAATTCGAAATTAATAAACTTTAAACATGCGTGCATTTAACATTCGAAGTCATGCGTAAGGCAATTAGCGACGAAAAATGCTGAAAATCGGTCAAGTGCTAACACTTTATTCAAAGCTGAAAATGAAATCAATTTTGTAAGCTTTTTTATCAATCTGAGTGAATAATTCACATCTCATTATAATTTGTTTGCATCGACAGATTTTGGTCGTCGACATATTATGGTAAGAACAATAATCGCCGTTCCCACAACTAAAGACGTAATAAATATAATTAAAACATTCTTGGTCTACCAACATTGTTTTTCTTGCCAATTTTTGTCAATATCTTCCAAACAGAATTATGTATCGTTGCATATGTATTCACTGAAACAGATACATTATTTTCCACAGATGGATTTTCATCGTCTTGTTTAACAGGAGATATATTTAAATTAAATTTTGCATTTATTGGGCCCCTAATGTAGGACGGTAATTCAGAGATTTAGGTTAAATTTTTAAAGTGAATAAGTAAAGAATAAAATGTCATGTCTGTCTGATCTATTTTGATGACTTGACAAACTTTAAACATAAAAGTACGTTCGAGATGACATTTGGTATTTTTTATGAATTTGATTTCATCTTCAATAAATTCTTTTAATAAGAGTGTATCGCGAAGCCCACGAATAGTTACGTTGCATCCACGAATTACTATTTCAGGTTCGAGATCAAAAAATTTGCAAGTTATCCAAGTTAAAGTCGTGTGTTCATAATTTAAAAAAAAAACCATTAAAGTGAAATCTTCAGCAACAAAATCAAAATCAACAATATCTCCTGAATCGACCACGATGTTGTCCTTGCTATATTATATCACGAGAATACACACTTTTGTGAACCAACAGATTGAAATCAAGTAAGATGTAAACTTCTGTGTCATTCAGAAATAATGTCATTAAAGATACTGGGTTTTCTGTGTTTTAGAAATTTTCCACAGAATAAGGAATACTTGAAATATTGTAACCACATTGATTGTAAAAATTCATTTAGAATTTTTGACCTTTTAAAAAAGTGTCTACAATTTGGGTAAATAATTTCAAAATTGGTGATCAAATTCTCACCCCATAATAACACTAATTGAACATTAATAATGAAAATATTGAGCAATAAAATTTTATCTCATTCCATACAATATAATTAGAATGATTAATCACATTTTGTTAAATCTCTAAAAGGTAAAATAATTGAGTAAAATATCATAGATGTTGATTAATGTATTCTATCTTTACGTGTCTAATGATAAAAACAATGTCGCGAAATGATTAATTTTTTAATTCCCTTGTTTGAGAATAATCATCTGATTCGTTAGAATGTTGATTAGAAAATTTTTAATCTTGATTTCGCAGTAATTGATTTTGGAATTATTTAAGTTAAAAACAATAATCAAATTGTAAATATCATTTTTAGCAAACATGAATCAGACTGGATCTGAACCGCGGGCCAATGTTACTTCATGCTGTTAAACCAGAAATACTGCTTCCGGCCATTATAGAGCATATTGATCCCACACCTCTCCTCTTTAATTAAAATCTATTGTAATAGTAACTGAGATCTATTGTAGATCGTCTTCTGACGTCATACCATATACAACTATATTATTAATTTAGATTTCTTGAAGTTATTCTAAAATATTTAATGAAATATTACACCATTAACCTATCCAAAATGTCATACATTCAAATGTCCCGATATTTTATTTATTTTAAAAAGTAAACTTTAACATACAAAGACTATCTTCTGTCCTTAAGAACATATACAGTCAACTCTTGTTCAGTACAAACCGGTTAATCGCATATTCTAGTTAACTGCACACAAGTTTCACTCCCGTTACTATGCAGCTATATATGAACTTCAGATATCTACACACTCCGGTTAAGAGCATATTATTGTCTGGATCCGAGGCTATGCATTTGAAATATGTTTACTGAAGTTTGATTTATGTGAAATTCAAAGTTGTTTATTAATATTAGATTTAGTCTTATAGCAAAAATCAATCCAACATTTATGATTTACATGTTAAAAATATACAACCTCGGAAATTTTGAATGTCATAATCAGACATTCGGACTTTTTTGACGAGAAATGACTTAGTATAATCCTTAAATAAATCCAATATATTACTTTATCGCAAATAATTCATGTTGATGGATACTTCACATTGAAGAACGAATTCCTGAAAATCGGCGATCGTTTTTCGTCCTTAAAATATGATTATAACTTAAAAACTTACAGGGTTTCCATCCATTATTACGCAACCCCCCTATTTAATCTCTCATCAACAAAATTCCTTGTTGAGATATTTAATGAATAAATGAAACGAGAATAAGATTTATCAATTTAAATCGATATCCAGGCTGATATTTATTTACACCGACGTTTGTGCTGCTTTCGACGCTGTTAAAATATCAAACGCAATCATGAACCATAACTAGTGTATAGTACTACTTTATTGCTGTCGTAAGCCTACCAGCTTTTTTTCTTCCCATTCACCCCCATTGTACCATGAATATACTTTTTCAATAAAACATATGCCTCTTAAACGATGAAATGTTACAGATATGGATGTAGGAATCCCCCCTTTAAAATAATTTTACAAGTTTTTTTTCGTCGCAGATATAACTATAAAACTAGCAACACAAATTGTTAGAAACCTCTAAATTTATATTGAAAATAATATTTCTCCTTTCAATCAATAATTAAACTTCACTTAATTGAATTTTATTGACACTAATTAAACACGGGATTTGCGCGAAATGAAATGGAATCGGCGCGATTTAAAATGGAATTTGCGCGATAATGGATGGAAACCCTCTATTTCGGGGTGTTAGAATAATAATAAATTGTAAAGTCAATCTAAAACCTGGGTATTTAGGACCTTCTAAACTTTTTATAAACATAGAGATATCTGCATTTAATCAGACGAGAATATGTGCTGGGCGCGTAATAATTTCATAATTTAACGTTTTAACCCAAAATAATCACCAAATTTTGAACAAATTTACATCCTGTTATTAACATGTTAATCAAGATAATCTCATATCTATATAACAATCATCGTATTCTAAAAATATAACTTTAACCTGAGTCCAACTATCTACGATGTATCAGATAAAATTAGGACTTTTTAATCTACGAAATGGTAAAAACATTTTAAAATTCGTAGGCGTAATGCATTTGATAATCATCGTCACCTTTTGGGTTACCTTAATTTAAACGTTAAAAAAAACATTGTTTCATTAGATTTTCGGTTTAGTATTAAAATGATTTCTCATTATAAAGATTTAAAAATTAAGATTACCATAACTAACTATCATTATTTGTATCTTAACACGATTAAATGCGCATTTGCCCGATGAATTAAAAAAGGGAAGTAGATAGTGTAGAATGTTTCAAAAACAAATGGTTTCTGGAGATAATTTTAAGCAATTTAAGAATCAAATTAAACGATTATTATTCCAAATTTTAAGCGGATTCATTCATAATTTCCACTTTGGCGCACACGCAAACATGCTATAATCTAAATAATAATGCGATAAATACCGAGGTTTGTGTCTATTATTAAAGAACAAAATTAACTAAAATTTGTGTAATATTTCGAGCAGAAGTACTCATTACAAGGATGTGTATTGTTTGACAAATCAAAACAGCACACTAATGTTTATTAAATAGGGTACAGTTTGTTGAGGTATTAACAAGATATTGGTTGAAAAATATCGACAACATATCTTATACTAATCTCATCGAGAAGCCATAGCTACCATATTAAATTGAGGTAATATGTGCCCATATTCTTAACTCACAAATACTTGATAATGTTTGCAATCTTGAGTCCATTAACAAAATTTACTTATTGGTTATGATCAATCTAAAATTCTAGAAGCCCCTTCATCATTAAACCTCAAAATGAATCATTATAAATTTCAGAAATTCGGAAGCAATAAATCTATATTTAGAATAAATTAATTTCAAGCAAACGAGAATACGGTAACTCGAAAATTAATTAATTCAAATGTCAGAATACAAAATTATGAAAAACATATAAATAGTTGTTTTAAAAATAATCATTATAGTAAACTAATAATATTTTGACAATTTTGTTTTTGTATTGTATAAACTAAAAGGATTTAGCATATTTTTTTTATTTTCGGGAAAAATACTATTATTTTTACTTCATTTATTTTCACGTGGAAGAAAAATATCATGATTTTTGTATGGATTAGAAAATCAGAGATTGCGCATTCCATTATTCTAGTCATGGGACTTCTTCATTTGACTATATGTTGTATCAAACGAATCTAGGTAGTAAACGAAACATTATATCCCATCTAAAATATTGTAGGTATCATATCTTGTTCTTAATGATAGAAACAATCTGAAAATGTGATTTTCTAATTGTAAATCTAATAATTGTTTGATGGAAACGAGTAGAATTCTATTTTATATGTAACCTAAACAAATGGAATGAATTAACGCTTTAGTTGAACTCGGTCATTAATATTTATATAAGAGATTGCCCATAAAATTTTATTCGCTGCATATTTAAAATTGCTAAATAATACATGAAAACATATGAAAAAACCGTTATTGCGATTATTGTGAAAAATGATCGTTATGATATAAGAAACTACAAGAAATTTAAATAAAATTTTTTGAGAATAATATAAAGCATGAGTACACGAACATAGGGCTCTCCATTACTTGATCATTGATGAGTTGTATATAGCAGTGATAAACTTTCGAATTCCAAATCCGTCAATGTTGTAATTCTCTGAATTCAATTTATAGTTAATATATCAGAAGAAACGTGAGTGAAAGTTGTATAATAATAAACATTGATTAAGGCGTCTGTAAGAATATTAAACGACACTTTTCGTTCAAAAGTATACTATGAACAATTTTTTGTACAATTATCTGTCTTTGCGCATTCAATGGTCTTAAATAAACATTGGAATAATAGTACAAATTATTAAACGAATAAATTTTGTATGGCTATAAATGGCGATGATTTTGTATGCGCGTTAACAAAAAATACCAGTGGTCAAAAGATAAAAAACCCTCATTCTTTTCATATCTAATAAAATATAATTTATATCATATGATGCTTCATGAATTCTTTCATATTGTAGCAGTTTTTATATTATTGGATATTATAGCTCATTGATAACTGATCGATAATCGGTCATTCAAATCATTGATTCTCTTTTTAATGGTCTAAATATATTTTATAATCATTCAAAATTAAGGCATTCGGTAAGTTATAGAAGATATTTAATTTATCGAAATTATATCTTAATTATTTAATAGGGATATTAGATCATTGATTGCCTATATAACAATTCTTATATTGATAATAATAAATTCATGACAATTTCAGTCTTTATGCTGTTTACAATTTACATTAATCCATCTCTATCATTCTGGAAAAAACGGATTCCTTGTGATGAGGTCGGATGATATTTTCAAATATATATATTTGTTCATAAATAGATCTGATAATATAAATCAATCATTGTGTAATTTTACTTCGTTTTATACCCTTATCGCCAACCATGAATATTGCGCGTCTTTTACCGTTTACAGCTCTAGTACATCTGCAGCGATTTAGACATCGATAAACTGTATGTTTTTTGCAGATAATCCCTGGAAGATATACACGTTTCTTTATCTGGAATTCTAGTCTAGATTACTACTACAAACTTATGCAAAACCGTATGACTTTGAATTCTCTGATGGATTTTTTGATGAATACGAAAATTATCAATAAAATCAAGTTTTGCGATTTGTGTTAAATAACATTCACATACTGTTTCAGGGACATGTTTTATGAGACTTGCTTGCGTTCATGAGAAAAGTTGATTTCATGATACAAATCTTAAACATGATTCAATGAAATAACATCAAAAATATTCCGTTCTTCATTCTTTAAAAAAATAAAGTTGTGGTAATTTGAAGCATATTTTTGGAATAATCACACTTTATTTTGTACTTAAAATTTCCTTCTTAAAACAACCATGCATATTTGTTGAACACTATTTCTGTTACTAATAATAGAATATAAAAACTGAAATATTCACAATATTACACGGTAAGAGTAGCCTGCTCAATTATACGGTATAGTTTCAAATTATCAGAAAGTTCAATATTATAAATGCATATTCAAACAAACAAGTAAAATCTATAATTAGATAGAGAGAATATTGTGGGATTTTTCGAAAAATTATCTTATTAAACAATGTTGTATCCATGAAAACAATTCTCAAGAATATAAAGATCGTCCTTCGATCATTTTGTCGTGTTTAAAAGATATCAAGGTATATGAAAATGTAAT
>JWZT01004484.1:15629-36901 GCA_000827895.1 Thelohanellus kitauei
ATTCTCTGTACATATTTTTTCTTGAGAATACGTGTAACAATATGTACTGTGATCTTAAATTTACTGTCCCAATTAAGCGGAATTTTGTCCTAATTAAACATATAAATTTACTATAGGTTTCTTGGTTTGGTTTCTGTTCTTTGAGATTTGTCCCAATTATACGGTGTCCCAATTAAGCGGAATCGACTGTATTCGATTCTTAGATGATAATAAATCAAACATAAAGTCATCTTAGGTCAAATTGTCTTTAAACTCATCTTTCATAACTGCATCATAGCTACTAAGGTAGCAACAAACGTAACCATCGATGAATTTTCTTTCACCATTTTCCGTTCAAGATGTCCGACTTTC
Organism: Thelohanellus kitauei; assembly: GCA_000827895.1. NCBI lineage: Eukaryota > Metazoa > Cnidaria > Myxozoa > Bivalvulida > Myxobolidae > Thelohanellus > Thelohanellus kitauei. The sequence continues at coordinate 15,981 of JWZT01004484.1, forward strand.
AGACGCAGACATTCAAACGTTCTGTATTTTGTATTTTTATTGTATAAAAAGTAAATGAGATTTCTCAAGATTCTATCTTTTAGGGTTTTGAAAATATGAGGTTAGATTTTCCTATATAATATGAACAGTCGTTTACTGAGATTTTTCTGAGTCTAACAGCAATGATCTATCAACCATTTATCATTTACTTTCGTATAATAAAAAAATCACTAAATTGAACTTTAGAATGTTCACATCGGAAAGTCAAACATCTTGAACGAAAAATGGTGTATATTGGCTGAGTAGTAGTTTATTCCTATTTATTTATACATCGCAAGATTCGATGGCCTTAGTCTTTCAAAGTGTTTTGCATTTAATCGTTCATTCGTACCTTAATTGGTATACCTTTATATGGTTGGATTTAGTATGGCAAGCGCCTAATATTTCACTCTGTTTATTTGGAGGAAACATCGATTGAGCAGATAAATCCTTTTTACAATAGGCTGAAAACTCAAACGCTACAGCTCCGATTGTTTATTTTTTGTTTTATTTTCAAGATGATCAACAATTTCTTTTTTCTTTTAATTCTCAGGTTAGCTTTTAATTTGTTTTTGCCCATGGCCTTGAGTGAATTTAAAACAAAAATTACAAAGTTAATCTTAATCGAAATTCAAGGGAAATTTTTTTAGCTGGAAAATATACAGAGGTAGAATTAAACAGGGTTGACTGTATTTCTGTTCATTGATTCATTATCTTTTGACTAACCGAAGAGTCAATCTTGAGGGTAGGTCGACCCCACATTTTCATGATAAACTTTAAAGAATTCCGAAGGGCCGTGTGTATGAGAAGCAACAACAACGAGCTAACCAATTTTATTGAATGCATTCAGGATTCACAGGAAGAGACATTCCCATTTATTTAACAGTATTACATTTATATAAGTTTAGTTATAATCCACCAATAATCAGACCAAATAACTGATTTAACTTTATTAGATAATTTATTGTGGTTTATTTAATTTTATTAAGGCATGATTGTTCATCAACATTTATAAATAAAAGATTGAGAGTTTATTCTACCATATTAGATTCTAAACGCCCTCCGTTTTCTATCAGTAAGCTTAATCTTCCGATATTGAATTAGCTTTCCTTTTAACTATGTCAGAGTCGTCTGGTTTATGCATATGATGCCAATACCAAACTTTAAGAAGAATCTTACGATAAACATGGATGTAAATCCCACACATTAACCAATTTCCCCAAAGGTATAAGCCTAGTAGCTGATTTCGCCCAAAGTTCGCAAATCATTAAGCACATCAAAAACCACAACAATATCTCAGATGCTTTCTAATTTTAAGGATTATTTCGTGAATAAGCGAATTATAAAAATTAGATTATTATTAACGACATTTTGAATATGCTTTTTTATAAAGGTTGTGAATGAAATTGCTTTTTAAAAATAAAAAACAATGAAGATTTGTGAGGTAGAAAAAGAGGTGATCAGATCTTGAACAAGAAAAACCAGAAATCTGACGAAATTTCAATTAGATTTTCCGATATTATGGACATAGGCTCGTTAAAATAGTAAGCTAAACCAGACATACCAGGTTTTTCAAAACAAACCGTGAAAGTTCGGTATCGAAACGTTTAACTTGATAATCAACATGGTTGTTTTTAACAGCATTGTATTGGAGGAACAAATCTCAAGTACACAGAAATAAATTTCTTCAAAACACGGTTTCTGACGAAATTCGACTATGCATTATAAGGGTTACAGTCCATGTTGAGAGAGCAGTTTAATCATAACCTCTACTTTTCTGCGTACGACTGTTTGTGACAGCTTGTTTAGAAAGCATTTAGGTCAACCATCACAAACTTGGAATGTGTAGGAAAAAATAAAACGTTTGAAATAAAATTTAAATTTTCTTTAAATATAACTAGCTTTGTAACTCTCTTGCTTTATCTTCCAGGTTAAAGAATTTCCGGAAAACTCATTGAATGTAGGAAGTAACGTTGGAGGTCCTCAGTAGTAATTTTCATGCAGGATGAGACGACTCTTTATGTAAGGTCCTTGTTCCCGTTAATTAACCCATTTGGTCTGGGGCAATTTTTCATCTTGAAAAAATATTCTCTTGTGGATTCAAAAAATGTTGCATGGACATAGGGCGTGTTATTTACTTGTGAATTCGAATATTTAAACGTAACTCCAAACGTGGCAAATTTTATGATTAAACTTAGGCGAGTTTAGACGCCCCTTATCGATTGGGTCACGTTGTTGCTCATCATTTCTATAACCCATGAAAATATTTCGGATGTTAATTTAACTTGGATTGCCTACCCTTATTGATTTTATGATTACGGAACTATCTTGCAATTTTTTACAATACCATCAATTATCGTGAACGGAAAATTGAAGGTTNTTAACTTTATGAATTATTTTTCTCATATTTTTTAGATTTCTTTTCTATTTGTATAATATTATGCTTTTTTTACTATCTGATGAACCTTCATTCTTATTTAATTCATTTACTAAGAAGATAAGGGCGATTTTAATTTTCCTGAGTTTAAACAACGCGCATATGCAATAATCAGAAATGTTAATATTTTTTGCCGTTTTATAAACTTTACCCGCTAGTTATAATAAAGTTATTGGGGGATTAAGTCTATTATGAAGTCCACCTTAATGCTTCAATTCAATCTGATTAAAGTTAATCGAACCAGACCTAATTTCAATCTAATTGGCAATTAATGTCAAACCATGCTTATTAGATGTTTCAAAATTTCAAAGTTCTTGCTCAATAAAATCATGTTCACAGTTTAAAATTGAACATATCATTTTAAGTAAATAAGAACTATTCTAATCGATTTGTTGTTCTGCTTATGATGGGACACTAATAATTTCTTGAATATCTTTTCCTCCGAATAAAACAGAATCAATTATCTGGTGGGATGTGGTATACTCGCGTTTCCACAGATATGTATGAAATGTGGCTTTTCTCATTTCCACCTTTCATCAAGGAGTTGATGATGTTGAATAAAATAATGTAGATCCCATCACCATGTATTCGACTCCTTATGTTTCAAATAATGTAAATTGCAATATAATGAGGTTAGGATGCTTACATACTTTTTGCTTTTTAGTGCAAATAATAAGAAAATATAAAGGTATACAGGCCGTTGCAAATCCATGATCACACATACAAAAAGTTCATAAAACAGTTGGTAGTTGGTCTGTGATAGTCTAGATTTCACGGACACTTAAATATTAAAATTGTGGGAGAGACCGTGGTCCTAGAAATATATGAAACAAAAATGGGCAAGAACAAATCTCATAGGGGACATTCGGTGAATGGGTTATTAGCTATGTGAAAAGAACTGAGGAACTTCAATTGTTTATTCTAGAGGTCCCTGATAGAACATATGAGACATTTTTTGCATAATACGCACACATACTTCCATGGTCTATTATAATGATGGAGTGTTTTCGGTCATATCATTATCATAAATAATTTTATTCACACCTCACCATTAATCACAACAACACTTCCAGGGATTCAGAAACCGGAGCCTATACCAATTCTATAGACGGAACCTAGAAAGCCCTTAAATACCCAAATTCTTCCATGAAACAGGACCAATGCCCTTGACGACGATGGCAATGTGGTCAAAAACATTCCTCCGATCAGTGTAGATTAATAGGTGTCTTAGGAGAAGTAAATTTATATTTATTAAACGTTTTTGTTTTAATGCCCTTTTTATCATTTTCCATATAGTATAAATAAAAAATCACGATATAGTTGGTGAAATTTTTTATTTGGAAACCATGAAATGGGCTTAAAAGTTAATTACATGTGATTATAATTTTATCTTTTAATCACAGGCTTAAGGGGCCTTTATAATAGGCTTTAACCTAAATGGTATATATTTCCGTTTTAATTATATATTATCATATTATTTTAAAAAAAGTGGTGTATGTTTACTAGGATTTTACCTTAGGTGAATTATCAGGCTTATCAATTAGAAACTTTATATCCATAAAAGTAGAATTTCACACAAGAAAGTTTCAGACCAATGAACAAGGATCAATGAATGTTATTCTAAAATAAAAAGCGAATAACTTTTTCAAAAACTAGAACTTGTTTTCATCCAAGATTCAAATGATAAGCCAAAGATTTAAGGTTTGTAAATAGTTATAAGTCGACTAAACAAGAAAACTATTATTCGATAGCACCCTTTAATCTTAAAGTTAATATGCGGATAATTCAGCTTAACAACAATTACTCGACTTATCTTGAAAATTTTTAGCCAGTTTTGTACTTCTTTCATTTCTCACTCGATCAAGTAGATTTTACAACCAACAATATCTAATGTTCTTTATTTAACATTATGGGTAACGTTAACGAATTTTACTGATAAAATGATTTCATCTATCCAAAACCTGACGATGGAAACGGGACAGCTTTATTGAGTTCTTTTATGTAGTCATTTATTTCCATGATAATATGAAATACACTGATACACAACCAAATAATAAGACAGTTTATAACAATTCCTACTGATTTCATTCTTTAATCACTCTTATTCGTTAAATATTTTGAGAAATTAAACAAACGAAGTGACAAATTATCATGGATAAGTATCATTTTTTTAATTTTAACAAAATTAAATTCACTCTGATTTACCATTTAATAACTTGAAATTAGTTATCTACTTCTAAGACTTGAGTTCTCTGTTGATTAGACCTGATAAACATGCATGAATCATTTCCTCATGTAACATATCGCCATCGTAAACTTATTTTAAAGGGAAATAATTATGAAAATATGGGGAGCGCCAGAATGATTATGGGTGTTTATTCAATTACCAATATTAATTGTTTGGATTTTTGATGTCATATGTTGGTAATCATAGATGAATAGAGAGCATAGTAACTAGAAAGTGGTTTTAACAAGACGATATGATTTTTTAATCGATGCAAGGTTCCCCCCGATAAATATACTTCTTTCGGGCCTGTGTTCGAAATTATTTTGAATAATTAATTGTTGATATTTCTAAACATACTCTGATTTTCTTCATATCAAAATTGTGCTTACTCATATCTTCAGTGCCCTTTAAGTCTTATATTGGTTGGTTTGTGACTCAATTTGCCTTTTCTTCAGGAAACTTTTTTGGAAGTTTATCAGTCACACCTGTTAGATTACCATTGGTTGTACCATCTTCGAAATGAGGATAAATGATCAACAATAGAGATGTTTTGAATTACATAAGACGAATTAGAAACGAAAATATCCTATGAATGGATGTGGAACTATTATGAATTAATTGATTAGTAGATGAAGTGATATTTTCATGGAATCAACGTTGTTTATTTTAGTAATAAATAACTATTATGAAAATTGTTGATTGTTACAAACAAGTGGAAAAATTTTAATTAAATTTTAATACACATTGATAAATTAGCGGCACTCCAAATCTGTCATAGCTACGGTTTTCTTGGTGGGTGAAGAGCCCATACAGACCAAGGTTCTACATTTGATAAATCTTTCCATTCAACAATCCATTTTTGATAATCATTGTCGTTCTCACATTCTTTTAAAAAAACGTTATTATCAGCATCAGATGACAGACATAATTTTTGGTAGGTTGAGTAAATATGTTTTGATGTCGAATGGAATATAAAATGCTGATTTTTTTGTTTTTCGTGACACCAATCTAACTTGACTCCATTATTTTCCGACGTGATGCATTTTTCGTCGTCTCGAATTTCATTTATCCATGTCCATCGAAATTTCTATGGGTAAATAGAGTCATACGGTTGAAAAAGAACATGATTCTAATTTTGAAGGATTATAATTTAAACAATGTTCGGTTTTTTGATTCTTTATCACATTCCACGCCCTGTCAGGCTCATATGCCGTATACAAAGTGTCGTTAACAACATTTTCCAGGTACCACTTGAAAGTTTTACATCCCAAATGAATTCTCAGCATTTTAATATCTTCTATTCCATAATCCCAGTTCCGGGCACTAGCAATTTGTGGCATCTTTGAGTAGAGAAAGTATTTATAATCGTCCATCCAAACTTCTGCTACTCTTTTGTAGTTCACGTGTAAGGAATTAGGATGTCGTCTGTGAATACCCTGGTCCTTTCTGATAAGACCGGGTCCTCTGTACACATGGCCAATATGTGAGCAGGGTATATTATACATCGATCCTTGGCACATCCAAACCTAAAAATAAAGGTTTTAAATAATAATACTTAATTCGTTTAAATGATAATAATTACGATTCGAACACTCGTATAAACCTGAGTCTGTTGAATGAACCTTTTTGAAAAAAAAGAATCTAGGCATACGATGATCATGCGAACTGTTAAAAATACAACGTTAACTTCAGGTTTATATGATGAAAAATTTCGTATCTGATTATGAGAATCAATGATCATGAATATTTAACTTAATATACAAAGAAATTGAAGGAAATAGTATGCAGAATATCAATTAAAGGAGAGCAAAAGTTGTCATATTTTTGTATAAACATCGATTATTTTTTGTTTATTTTTAACCATTGTTTGCCAAGCGTATGATTGTTTTGTTCAGTAAACATAAACCTGAGAGTTGTCGACAAACTTAACGATTATTTATGCTTTATTAACCTTTAGGTTTCGTCTATTTCAAGATTAACCGATCAGTTTCACAAAGGAATTATAAAAAAAGAAAAATAAATGGATCATAAAGTCAAAGAATCTCTAGAATATGCTGAGTATTTCTCAATTCATCATGCTAAAAAAACTAATACCACAAGTATTTTAAATCATATGCTTGTTCAGGAGGTATAACACTAGCTTGACTTAACTCTACCTACTTTTTAAGGCATTTATTTTTATAGCAAATAGTATGGTATATAATGCAATTATTGAATTCAATGAAACGAAAAACATCACAAGATGATCGGACGTTAATCGATACAGAATTCGTCGTCAAGATAGCGAGCTGAAGAACTAACTGGGTAAGTATTTAAATTTTGACGAAAAATTAACTCGACGTTGTGATACTAAACAGAAGTAGATAAGTTCAACAAAGTGATCATAACATGATCGGTTTAAACATTATATGTGTGAAGATTAATTCCAAAAAAAGTTGTTATCGATGATTACATATTAAAAGAACGTGATTTTTATGGTCGTGACATTGAATTGAATGAAAAATTATCACACAAGCTCGGCAAATAAAAATTCATTTCATAAACTAAAACAAATAGTATTGAAAAAGTTAAATATTAATTGAAAAATTGTTGATATGAAGAAAAAACAATTTAAAATTACTGGTTTCTGGGTGTAAAATTCCATGAAAATCAGGAGTAGTTTGGATACAATTAAGATCAGAAATAAGAATAATTTAAAAAAATGAACAAGATATGGTTACTTTAAATGATAGCTCGTATTGCTCACCACCCCAGGCAAATAGTCCAGGGTCGTACCCTCCTAATATTTTCCACCATTTTTTACTGATTGCGAACAGCCCGCCGGCCATAACTGGAGACCTTAAATTAAGATTGGTCAAACGGGACAGGATCAACAATGCTTTTACGTTCTCGTTTTTGTTCTTCATTCAGCTGACGTTCCTTGTAATAGAATTGCCAGCTAAATGTGCCCCGGGCCGTTGAGCCGTGCATATCTCCATAGATTCTGTATTCAAAAGTATTGTGATCTAAATCAGACATAACCAACCTATTATGTCTATTGTGGGACAAGTGACTGTCCTGTAATCGTTTATTATCGGAAAAATGAGGGGTTCGAGCCAACCAATTGTGGCTTCACAATGAGAGTCTAGAAAAACTAAGTAGTCGCCAGTGGCTGCGTTAGCTCCTAATATCCTGGCTGATATTAGGCCCTCATGGGCAGGAGACCTCACAACCTTTACCAACCCGTTAAACAATGCGACATAGTCATCGAGGGGCTGTTCGAGATGAGCTGATAAATAGCTAATGCTTACCCATCGTACTGTGGTCGTCGACTAATATTACTTCCTTGATTGAGTTTTGAGGGGACGTGTTAAGCACAGAAGTGACGGTACGCCATAAAGTCGACCAGCCCTCGTCATAAAACACAATTATGACACTGACTTTTACTTGAAAATCAGGATATTTAAAATTTTTGCACCTGTTTGGAGTACTGTCTTACTGCCGGTGGCGGACGTCAGACAGCTGGCGGGATACGCCAATCTTATCGCTCACGAACTGGTTGAAACCATATAAAGTATAGGATTCCTTAACAAGTTCGTCTTCATTACTGTCATAATAAACCGCCAGTCCGAAATCGCCAACACTCGCTGCGTTAGGGTCGTAAGGATAGATATTGACTTGGTTCTTCGGCATGGTAAATAATACAATGATAAGCCACAGAACGTAAAATAGACATAATAAATTTATTATCCGAAAAAGGGGTCTCCATGAAAGAATTCTGGAAATCTTCAATCTAAAAGGCATATTCAACTGCGCATAAAAATGAATTTTAAAATCTGCTTACTCAAACTTAAGCCACAAAGGGTTGGGCGGCTTTACGAAGTTAAGTTGATTAAAAGCCGAAACGTAAGCAGGTTGAAATAAATTACTTGCAGGTGGAAAGGAAGTTTGGATCGTTCTATTATGTTATGTTTATGTTTTGGATTTAAACATTTAGATCACTGTTTTCGTATGCCTAATAAAATCATCAAAAAAGTTTAATCTCATTGATACTAGCGTGAGTCCAAATCAGCAAGTAACGGATGAGCAGGAAATTATTTATCTTTACATTTTCTCACAGAGTTTTTTCTGTGAACTTGTTTTCTACAACACTAGCGAGCAAAGAATCTGGAATTTAACATTTATCTCATAAAAACTATCATTGATCGGAATAATGAAAACAATGCCTACTTTGATTGGGTGGGAAACGACCTGGTTCTATTTTAATAATCCTGGATTTACTCATAAGTATCAAGGGACATTGCTTGTCTTTTTTGACCGACTTTACCACATATGGCTTTATAGATAAGCAGACAACAGGCAAAATATTTTCAAACATAAAATAGGCATCCTCAATGACATTCAAGTGATCACACAAGAACTCAAATAATCAAGGTTTTTAAAATGTACTTCTTGAGATTTGAGAACCAAGAGAGATGGAGCAACGCGAAATCCGTCGATTATAATTTATATAGGTAGTCGAACGCTTACTTATCGTTATTTTCGTTCAATTTTCCCGGAACTGTTTCAGCGTTTTTAACTTAAGCTTAGCGATTATTACTGAACAATGATTAATGTCCGGTAATTATTCTCAAGTTCAAATTTACCCCTCTATGGTTTAATCTATGATCTTCTGAGCATATATATAACCACTTTTTATCCTGATTGAAATTATTTAAATTTAAAACACCAGATATGTCTTTTAGAAGTTCAACGGAACACAAATTTCAAACTCCGTTTTGTCAGAACACACGTGTTTATTCTACTAATACTGTGATACGTGTTTATAATAAAAAGCATTAAGATGTATTTAAGGGATAGAAACCTGGATAAACCATACTAAAATAGAAATTTAAGATCGAGTAATTTATCCTTATATGCTTGAAATCCTGGGAAATAGAAATGTTTTGGAATTGTTAGGTCAACAAGAAAACACCAAACACCAAGATTATCTCTATCATGACAAGTTTACCATCAAAAAGTGATATTTTTACGTTCTTTATATTTTCGATGTGCTTTTCAATTATATAACGACCAAACTAAATTCTGAATTTTTTTACCTCGATTGCGTAATGTAAATATTTTGTATTGTTCGAAAAGTGATAGAGTGCCAGAAAACTATAACCGCATCCAGCCATCCCTCTCGATAAATTGATTTCGTTCACTGGCGGGTTTTGCCAAAGAATATCAGCAAAATCGTAAGCATGCTGAAGAAAATGATCCTTGTGAAATGCCTAAACACAAAATGTAATACACGCGATGCACGAATCGCCAAAAATATAGCACCTGCAAGACCCGAGTCCCAGTTTAAGCAATCGGTATTTTTCTGGTTACAATTCATTTACTTGAAATTGTTTAAGAACAGAATCGACTAAAGTTGAAAGATCCTTGACATATTTTTGCATAGAATCTGTTTTCATACAGATAGGCTGATGATCAAATAAAATACGTCCATTATACAATAAAGAATTCCTGAAAGACCTTTGGATACGCTAATGTCAATGTTCTCGACGTTGATTTTTGAGATATTGATAGTTTCAAGAATCACCTTGCATATCTGCGATTAGTTGATCAAAACTTGATCGAATTTTTGTATATTAATGAGTTTTCGATATGTGTGGTGGCACATGATCTGCAGAGACAACAAGTAACCGGCCAGACCAGTTAAAATCGAACAATTTTCGAATTTGTTGATATTCCTACAGGATGTAATGAAACCGTTGACAAGTGCCGTTTCGTCGAAGTGTTTTAATTCATAGTTGTGTATCGCCAACAAACACAATGCTCCTGTGTCCCCCTTGAGAAATGAAGTGCAGTTTTGCGTTTTGGTGGAATATCCCAAGAAAAAAATGTATAATTTTTCGAAAACTCTTTCATCGATTTCCAGCATTCCATCCATGTTTATATATCTCAAATATCGTTTTAATTTCATCAAGCATAGGCATATACCTAAAATTTAAGTTGAAAACATGTTGTTGCTTCGGTCAAACTTTAATTAAAGGTAGAAGTGTTCTCTTTTTAAATTGTTTGAACAAATGACAGAAAAAATAAAGGAGTGATTATATTAATTAAATTTGATAGAAACTCTCTGAAGGGTAACATTTTTAGTGGTACTTTTCAAACTACTCAGATTTTTATTCAAAATAAACGTCGCAAATACAACATCTAGTATTAGCCAAGAGACCAAATCAACTAACTAGTTGATTCTTCAGAATAGAAAACCAATGAATTGTGATCCCGATTCAAAACACATATAAACATGTCTAGCACGGTGGATACGTGAATGCCTTTTAAAGAACTGATTATTAAATAACAATTGATTATTTTTATTAAATTATACCTCTATTAGATCCTCAACAAGCCATATTAGAATTTAAAAAACAAGGCTCTGTTGATAAAATCGTTTTAGATGAGTTCTTAAACAATCTGTCTGATTAATTAACGGGACACCCCGAATCTGAGATATGGGGGTATTTGTTTCTAATTTAATGCTGCCAGATTATTTACATATTGATAAAAAGATATTATAGGTTCAGCTAAGGATTACATCTTCATTCTCAAAACATTGACCAAAAACAGCTGAAACCACATCATTTTTTTAGCCGGTGAATATTTAAACCAATTTTCGAACGTGGTCAACCATTGGAAAGTAAATGACGTTTGAGATTGAATTTTTATTTATGAACTAGTCCTGAAAAAATATAACAGATTTCGATGTTTTATCAACAAGGAATGCTATCAAATGGATGTGCCATCGTGGGTTTAAAATGTTTGAGATTAGTGACCAACCTTCGGGGATGTTGTTGGGTTAGTGTAATGACCGGAGGCATATGAAACACCGAACGTTGTATCGTGTTCAATTATTATTTATAAACCATAAAGAAGAACATAAAAATAAAGAAATTCCCAGATTTAAGATGGGCTTGATGCCGTCAATTTGAGGTAAAATTCAGAAAAAAATATCCTGGGTTTCTATCATGATACTCGGAGTAATTTACAAGTGAATAAATTCTAATTTAGAAAAGAACGTTATAGTTATTTATCAGTGAAACCTCTATAACACTAGCCAACCTTTAAAAAAGATCAAAATTCTGAAAGTTGAACCTTTACTTGAAATCTAAAAGGATTTTGAAGCTCATAAAACATATGAGGGATGAGTAGATCGAAAAATATTAATTTTATGAATTACCAAATTATATAGTTCTAATATTTTTTAAAACAGTCTAAATTTTGTCATTTCTTTTATTTACAAAGAATTGAAAGTATAAATCACAATTTGAACGGAGTTACATAAACTTTTGATGCCAAGAACCTTAAAAAATGACGGGTCTTGAAGATTGAATTAATTTTTTTTTAACTTTGATATATGGAATGGCAACAAGATATGTCAGCAGGGTGACATTCTAGAATCGCTAATGGCACTTGTAAACTTAGTTATAAACACAGCTCATGCTAATAAGTAAGATCTGGCAATAGAACAGGATATACTACTAATAGTTAATGTATTTGGTTATTTCATACCTGAATATCCTGAATAAATCGAAAAATCTGTTTGCAGGGGGTCCCCCAACAAATCCAGACATTGGCGAATGACAGAAGGCAGTAGACCATTGATGGTTTCATTTAACCCATTGAGTGTCAAAAAATTAGAAATCTAGTTTACGATTTTATTTTCGGACCTGTATTCCGTTTCAGCAGAATACTCGCTAAATTGAAAGTCATTAGATGTCATTTTCAAAAATTCAACAAGCGCGCATGCGAATTTGGTAATGATTATTTTTAACCATTCCTTTACACCTCAATCTATGTTTTATGAACTATTTTTATTTCACGGTATCTGAATATACACTATTGAAGTTGAGAATACTCGAGTGTGAAGTTACGTCACGCCATTATGCCTACTAGGTTTAGGAATTTAAATCTTCTTGATTGGTTTTTGAAACATTAATCTATTTTTTGATGACTGCTGGTATCGCTTGAACGAGAAAAAGTCACTGAATATCTCGGTTAGATCACGGCAACTGGAGGTCGCAAGTAGGTTATGAGTAGTTTGCTCTTTCCTAGGCCATCGTATTCAAATGAACTCTCATTAGTGCCTGAAAAGTAAAATCAACAAAAAACTAGTAGATACATTAATAAAACCGAAAATATAATCAGAGAAAAAATATGCTGAAGAATGAAGCCATAGTATTCAACGACTATTTAATGATTCGATATAAATTTTCAATGATCATTGGAAAGAGTTGTGGAGTTTGAGGTCAGAATAAAAATTGCTGGGACCGAATTCGGCCAATTATGAATGTATTTTAAAGATGTCAATCAGTGAAAAGCAAATGACAGGCAAAACGAGTACAAGTAGTATCAAATCATTAAAAAACATACATCACTTCCAGCGGTGCATATTCATCCATTCATTAATATGCTCTTGAATCTTGCAAATGGTCTGGATTTGAGAAAACGTGAACAAAGGTATGAGCATTCGAAGACAGAATCCTTCTTTAAATAGTCTAATCGAAAATCATAACATCTATCGTTTTGATCTCCCATTTCAGAAGAGATGAATTTCAATAAACTTTAATTATTATGGTGAAAATTTTGTATGTAGGGATAGAAAAATATTTACCGTTGAGAATAACATCATATTACGATTTGAACAGACCGTTTAACTATTATACAAACAAAAACAAACCTATTTAGACGGCGACAGCTGAGTCTGTTTGTCATCAAAGACATTGGGTCAAACTTGACTTGGTTTCGAATCCTTTGCCTCAAGGTGATTTTAAAACCGAGCTTCCATAAGAACAATCTGTTTAAAGATCAGCTAATTTTCATGATCTAAATTTGAATGCGTTTTCCAACTATTCCGCCTCGTTAACCAGGAAAAATTGTGATCAAAACCCTGTATCTCTTTCCGAGTTCGATTACCATTTTAGATCACATCAAATATGCATAACTTGAGAAAACTAAACAAATATTTATAATTTAAATCGTGTATCTTAAATTGTTCTGAATTTCGCTGTAAAAATTCATCAATAGATAAAGCAACAATTCAAAAAGAACTAAGCTTCAACGTCGTGAAAATTATGTCGAACAAATGTTGAATTTTCTGAAAGCATCAATAATTACACATCTGAGGATCTTTAGGCTGTAAAAAAACAGGCGAACTCTTTCTGTATGCTCCACTGAGTCCAGATTCAAGTGAGGATTTTAGAGTCGAATTTTAAGGAAAATGATGTAATGCACAGCTGTAGTATTAATACCAATTACTTCTGAGAATTTGAAGGGTGATATTCGTTTTCAATATACTTAAATTATTAATCAGCAACAAGAATGACAGTAAGGATAAATAACAAAGATATTTATGGGTCTGATAACTATTTTTGCGAATCATCATTCTCAGTAATTCCTGTTTAATATACCGGGTTTCACAATTACAACTATGAACCACGAGGATCAAAATAGTGAAACGTGGCAATCAAATCGATGAATATTTTTTAACAACATTGTATCTGAGGAACGTTTCTTAAGTATAATCAAATAATTTCAATTGCTTAAAGACATGGTTTCTGACAACATCCTACTGTATATTATAAGGGTTACAGTTCACGTTGAAGAAGCAGTTTAATCAGAACCTCCAATTTTCTGCGTACGATTGTTTGTAAAGGCGTGTTTAGAAACCATTTACGTCAACCATAATAATATCACCCGGCATTTATCGAATAAACTAACACCTTTGACATAAAATTTTCTTTAGATAAAACTAGTTTTGTAACTCTCTCGCTTTATCTTCCGGATTCAAAAATTTCTGTATAAATCTCCGAATGTAGGAAATAATTTTGGAGGTCACCAGTAGTAATTTTCAATGAAGGATGAGACGATTATTTTAGTAAGGTCGTTGTTCCCACAAATCAACCCATTTCTCAAACAAAATTTTTCATCAGAGAAAAATCAACTCTCACAGCTTTATAAAAATGCTGTGTGGGAATCGGTCTGGTTATTTTATTTGTAAATAAGAATCTTTAAACCCAGCTCCAACCTGTGGTAAACTTGAATTTTAAATTTAGACCGGTTTGGACGTCCCTGGCCGTTTGAGTTAGGTTGTCGCTCATCATTTCCACAACCCTTGCTATATCTTGGGAGTTTATTTGACTTGAATTGTTCCACCCATGATAATTGGATGTCTACACCACTACTCCCTTCTTTTTTTCAACAATACCATCAATTATTTTATTCAGAAAATTGGAGATTTTATTTAAACTGCTTCTCATCGCGTACTGCAACCAAAAAAATAATATTCTGATTTTTTATCAGAAACGATGTATTGAAAAAATTTAAAAAATTTCTGTATACTTTAGAATTTTTCCTCCTGTATAATGTAGGTAAAAATATTCACCAATTTGATTGTAACGCTTCACGATTTTGTTTTCAAAACCCAGTAATTTGAAGTTTCAAATCAGTTTACATTCAAAGTTGAGTTAAATTTCGATTGAAAATATTTATTTTTACCGTTTTTAATATTTTCCCAATTTCGGGGTTTTGGCTGGGGAATTGATTAGTTAAATAATTAAAACTATATATTGACTGAAAATGTGATATAAGCGCTGATTTTATATATGAGTTAACCATAGCATAATCCCGAATTTTTTAAATATAACAAGACATATTTCGACGAGTAATTATTTTGAACCGCTGCAAGTATAATATCAATTTCCTGAACAATTAAAATTTTCACTCTCGGATCCACTGTCTTTAACTCCAATAGAAAAATGTATTTTTTTAGGGTAAAAAATCGTACTGGTTGCCAATATTCATAAAATTAAATTTGAGCATGATTATCTTCAACCACAGATAGGATATTAAAGGGATTTTAGTTCACTTTGAAAGACGAAAAATTTAATACAAAATAACATTTAAAAAATCTAAGGAATACTGTTTTGTTTTCTTAATGTCGTTGTTTAATTGAAAAAATTTAAAAAATTTCTGTATACTTTAGAATTTTTCCTCCTGTATAATGTAGGTAAAAATATTCACCAATTTGATTGTAACGCTTCACGATTTTGTTTTCAAAACCCAGTAATTTGAAGTTTCAAATCAGTTTACATTCAAAGTTGAGTTAAATTTCGATTGAAAATATTTATTTTTACCGTTTTTAATATTTTCCCAATTTCGGGGTTTTGGCTGGGGAATTGATTAGTTAAATAATTAAAACTATATATTGACTGAAAATGTGATATAAGCGCTGATTTTATATATGAGTTAACCATAGCATAATCCCGAATTTTTTAAATATAACAAGACATATTTCGACGAGTAATTATTTTGAACCGCTGCAAGTATAATATCAATTTCCTGAACAATTAAAATTTTCACTCTCGGATCCACTGTCTTTAACTCCAATAGAAAAATGTATTTTTTTAGGGTAAAAAATCGTACTGGTTGCCAATATTCATAAAATTAAATTTGAGCACGATTATCTTCAACCACAGATAGGATATTAAAGGGATTTTAGTTCACTTTGAAAGACGAAAAATTTAATACAAAATAACATTTAAAAAATCTAAGGAATACTGTTTTGTTTTCTTAATGTCGTTGTTTAAGGACATTCTAGCATAAGTCTACATATTCCTGTACTAACCTTCGCAATCGTGCCATGATTTCATGCAATCGAAAAAAGGATCGATCACCAAACGGCCAATACAGCGCTTCTGAACGTATAAATCTAAGGTTAAAGAATACATCTGGTCTTGTGTGATGAACAGATACGAATTAGTGTACAAAGAAATCAACATCTGACCCTATAAAAGAAAACAACTTTCTGGAATATATCTGACTATTTTCGACACATAAAAAGAACGATATTGTGAATATTTGATGCTTTGCAATCATAGAAAATGTTAGATTCCAAAAGGCTTCAATAATTTTGAATTATTTTACTGGGAAGGATATTGAAATTTTTTATTCAATATTATATTCGCCATTCTTAAATACGATAGAGGAGATGTTTTAAAATCGTAACGGTTATGTGAAGAGCCGTAGATCAAAAAATGAGTACGAGCTTTTGTACTCCATGACAGATGGGGTAGTTACCATAACATGAAATTTCAATCGTTGGGCCGAAACAGGAAGACTTATGAGAGAAGGTCCTCAAACTGCGAAATTATGAAAACTAAACAGTGTTCCCTATTTTTTATTACATTTTTCATATACCGAATTGAATTGCACAAATACTAATGTGAACTATAAACCCCATAAGAAACCAGATATTCTTTGGTAGATATAATTGATGCTCCAGATCGTAGTTTGTATTTTCGAACTATACGTTTGTATTCAAAATCTTGCTTTTTGTTATAAAAATGTAAAATATCAAACATTGCACCACGTTGTTTTGAAATCAATTCGGTTTAATTTTTAGAAAATGAATTTTTGAAATACATTCGTTAGGGTCGAATCAAACAGTAACCTGAGGTGAAATTCAGCATTTATTGAAAATTGTATATAGTTACAATGTGTCAATTTTTCTCACCGATGGCCAAATTAAAAAAATTGCGGTGAGGATATAGCACGCATTGGTTTTGAATAAATATCATATTGGATTCAATGATAAAAATTTCAAGATGTTTCGCAATCGATAAGTTTATAAAATGAACTTAACTGTAAGACATGCTTGGATGGGAGTCAGCTCTCTTTATCAGATGAAAAAGCATTTTATTTACATCATTGTAGTCCATTTTTATTTCCGTTGTGATTGTTAAAAGAACATATAACTTTCGATACCAACCCTGAATCGATGAATCTCTAAGCGCAAGGGTGTCAAACTCATTTCATCGTGCGGGATAGATAGATTTTATGGTGTTTATCGAGCGTAGACCCAATACATAAGAATAAATTTACAAAAGGAAACAATGTGAAAAATCTCTTCCGTCATGTTGACATTTTTATCAAGCCGTGAATGAAAACGGCAAACAGAGCAATGCAAGTTATATCTGCTTTTCATCGATTGCAATCGAAAAAGCGAAAAAGTATTTTAATTTTGTTGAAAGCTGACTCCAAAGATAATTTGAAATATTAATAACTCAATCCTCAATCGTGTTTATTGACAGAATTATACCAGCAAGTGCTTGTAGCTTATCAGGGTATATCAATTCTGCACTCAACAACGTACGTTTCTTTATCGTCTGTCCATCCGAAAACTGTTTTGATGCTAAAGCTGACTTGTAAGAAATGGCATGCCTTTATTTTACAACAACTTAAATAATGACTGCTCTTTCTTCAATGATTTTTCAAAATAGAAAATTTTATCTTATACCTTCCCAGTGTATTGTTCGAATCCGCTATGGTTAGTTTTGTAAAGTCGTTGGACGTTACACTCTTACAACAGCGATTGGCTGCATATAGATCAAGCACTCCTGTTTTTTATTGATGTCAACAATAAAATACGTTTTTCCACTTCTCTGAGAAATACGACATTCGGTATCTATTTTTCGTTTTGTAGTGGCCTATTGTATCAATAACTATGAAAAGTTGTAAACTTATTTAACATACGAAAATAAACAATAAAGATACGACGCTCATAGATTGGAAAGAAGTGAACAAACTTGATAAGAGAAAAGCATAGAAAAGAATCAAGATTTGAACATATGTTTGATACTAAAATAACTTAATGCCTAGTGAAGCATTAAATGACATCCTAATGATGGCTAGAACCCACAATTTAGGAAGATATTGGTTTTATGCATTTTTCCATTGATTAGATTATTTACTAAGACGCAGTCTATGGGTTTATCAGTGTGTAATAACTTGCATGTGTGCAGGATCTAGACACACCTGTCTTAAAATAATAAAGTATCCTCAAGAAATGAAAACCGCAGCCTCTAAAGTAAACATCACATAATTGTAAAAATATGGGACAAAAAATCTAAAAATATGAATAAACCCTATAAATCGTCGTTTTCAATTTCATCCGATCCACATGTTTCCGAAACTTCACTATCGAAATATTTATCCTCGGCATATGATGAAATTAGAGTAGAGTTCTCCCGGGTATCAACGTTATCGATTTTTGAATAATCGAACGTTTTATCGTTTCCAGAAATGAATTCCTGAAACACCAAAGAATAAAGCTCCTTCTTAAGAAAGGCGAAATTCTTTTGTTCATCTGTGTCGATATTCATATTCTCCACAAAATTATCTTGATCCAACAAAATTTCAAGCTCTTGTTTCATTTCTTTATTCAGCATTTTCTTGTGTTCATGCTTCACCAAACGATCCATGAAAAAATTTGACAGCGATGCAACACTTTCCCGGTCTTCCATACCAAATTTACCAAGGTATTGGTTGAAAAGTAGCGGGTAACGTTGTTTAATATTTTCGAGTGAAAAATAACTGTCCAATGATGTAAGAATATAAAAATATCGTCTGTTTTTCACACCACTATCAATTATATTTTTCCTAGATTGACTAATTCGTCCAATACAAAGCTTATGACATAAAATCATACATTGAGAATTTCTTGAGTATCGGAATCATTGCAGGATTCCAAGAGAATGTTACAATCTCGCTCGTTCAGTAAATGGCTAAATTTATTAACGAAAGTTTTCGGATCATTAGTGCATAGATTTCTGACCTCCTCGCTCTTAAGCTTTAGGTTCTCTTCAAATTCATCTTCATCCAAAGAAAAGCTAGTTGAAAATTTAGCAATCTTATTCACAACAGATTCCATCAAAATGCGCGTGCTCGGAAGTTATTATACACACTCGTTGTAATTCCGAGTTCGAGGATATATTATCACGCCAGATAAAATTTGAACGAATCACGATATTTTAAAATAAATATCTATATGGGTCGTATGTTGGAGAATTTCAAACGTTCCAACCCAATCACAGCGTTAGACGCTGTTACTTTGGCTGCAAATATCCCAAAATCTAGAAACTGACCTAGGCTTTCTTAGATTGAATATGGATGGAAACGTGGCGTCAAATAAAAAAAATCTTTGGTGCGTTCTTGCTGAAATATGGTAATAATAATTTCGGGCATTATTGTCTGCCGCTTGTTTTGCACTCAAATGAATTTTTCAGGGTTCACTTCAGAAATCTTTGAAAAATATAAATGAACAGGCCAAACGAAGATTCAAATTTCATATGGTTGCCATATTGATTTAATGACTGCTAGATAAATGTTTCACAGTGAGTGATATAATTTGCAAGGTTTACTTGTCCTCATGATTACAACGTAATTGATATGAGGTTGTTGGTTCCCTGCCCTTTATTATCTCGTCTAACAATAGATCTATCCCAGAAATAAAACTCTTCTCATGTTTTGGTAAATTGACTATATCCCGGAAGCTATTTAAGCTGGTAGGGAAATGGGTCATAAAAATCTATATCATTATGGTGAAACCTAAAGCCATCCATGACACGAGTAAACCCGCCTTACCTACTCAACAATTTTGGCCGATTCTGTCTTGATTTATTTTTAATTTGAGACTTGAATCCTGAAAAAATCCATTTGTGAATGCAATTAATCTATTTATCAATGAAAACCCCGGTATGATAATATTGTTTAACAAGTTTTGAGTAATATTAATGTCGAAAATTAAGTATGATTCTGATTATACATGTATCACAGGCCAATATTTAATAATGTTCGTGATTTGGCGATTTTCGTCATTTCCATCTGGTTAACCCTTCAAACCGTGGGAATCTTTAAAGAGACTAAAACCAAGGTTTCGTTCACTTGAACGCACTATTCTCAACTTGGAGTATCGACTAGAATCATTCACGTTGTAACCTTACTTGAGTACTCTAGTCCGGATGTAGGATCTGGTAAAGAATGTCCCCTCCCCCTTAAGCCTTAGATTAAATTTTGTTTTAATGCCCGATTAAAAAAAATACTATAAATAATCCTTGTTTTCAATCAATTTGTTTTTTAAAAATTTTTGCTTTTTATTCGTTTTTGCCCTCTAATTACTCATGATTTGTCTGGATTTTTTTATTTCAGACAAAACTTAGAGTTTATATCTTCCTTCGTGCTCGAAATATAGAAACACAATAAAAATTTAGAATGAAAAATTCTTAATTGTTTTAAGCATTGGATTCATCTCGTTTATTATTCTACTAATGATTCCGACTAGAAAAAGCATGGATGAGATTTTTAGCAGTGAAAATTCTACCATTCAGTACCTCATTTCTGAAAAAGTCATCAATATTCCCGTAAAATGCTTCC
>JWZT01004484.1:49425-60258 GCA_000827895.1 Thelohanellus kitauei
GTCACTAGATTTATTATACCGCACTATTTACATCAAACGCGTTCAAAAAAATATGGGACCACCATCTATAAACTAATTCCCCCTATGACAAATCATTATATCATAAAATATGAGCAGCTGATCTTATATCAAAAAATTTAGTGAGAGGTTATATATCTATGTAAACGCCTCTTCGTCGTTCTTGTCTGTCATTTCTTGGAAATCGTGACCGGAGGTGCTTCGAATTTTTACTCTCACGGATCCACAATATCTCGTTTATACAATTTTAAACGTCAGCAATATTGTTGAGGGTACCTTGTAACTCCAATGGGGAAACTATCAATCTAAAGTTTTTTTTAATATAAAGAATTTCAACACTTAATATAAAAAATTGAAAAAGATACCCCTGGCTTGTAAAGTAATATATGATCTGACGGGTGATGACTTTTTTACCAAATTTAATTTTGTCGGTGGATTAGCATTTGTTTACCTGAAAATAATTGTTTCTTCTTTTTCATTTTAATTCATTCTTGTGGAGTTTATTAGATCACAATCCGATTCAAGTTTTTTCGAATCGCTGTCATTTATTATTTGTAATGTTCATCAAATAGTTATACTCTTTGAAGAGCAAAAGGAGTAAATTTAACTTGACAAACGTAAGTTTATTGGGTCGATTGAGGTGCGCCTTTTATCTAACTCTTTTGATTCGATAATTATTCATTTCTCTGTAATTAAATTAACTTATAGTTGTTTAGGATTTTCAGCTCTCGTCACATTTTAATGTATCATTGTCTTTGTTTTATTTTAATTCTAAAACATTCCCTCTTGATTACATGGATTGATTCTCCTTACATCTGAATAAAACAAGTTTATTTAGCAATTTGTGATAAAATATCGATTCATATTAAGCGAATTTTGTTTGGGTAATTCTCGAAGTTCTTTTGAGCTCACTCTTAACGGTAATAATCAGAAATGGGTTTAGACAAGATTTCATATACTTTTTTGTTATAAGATGGGTATCAGGCTGGAATCGCCCCTTAATCTTTATTTAAAGGTAAATTGACGAGTGGTTAACACGATAAAACTCCTCGATTACATTTTTTGTTTAATTTCGAAATTACACGTATATCGATTATTCTGATTGGATTTATATGCACTTATATCATAATTATTAAAGACACCTCCATCTTCATTTGTTGTAGACGTCAAATTTTAAAACCCCCCAGATTTTATTGATTTTTTGTAACCAAAGCCACATGCCTCTTTACATAGAACACTGGCAGTTTTCAAAAAATAATTTAAGTTTTTTCCCAATATCTTAAAATTTTTAATCTTTCATATAAACCACCCATGAATTATGAAGAAGTATTTCACAATCATTCTACTATTATTTTTAATTCTAAACAATATTCGAAATATACATACGACCAAACTATGACATTTCTATGCCATTTCGATCTAAAAATAAAGCCCAAAATGTGCTATACTTATTCTTTATTACGATCTTCGCAATTGAGCATTTACAACGCCTTCGGCATAAAATTACTAATAGATTACCATTCAATAGATATTCGAGATATTCTATAAACATCACAATTAAATATTTTGTTTATGACTTTTACCACATTTCCTTTTTTCTTTAAAGCTTAAAAAACAAGGTATTTTAACTCACAGCGCTCGGAATAGAAGAGTATCGTGTTACATTATAATTGAACGTTGATAAAAGATATGTTGACCGTTTAAGTATAAAAAAAAAGGTCTAACAAGGCTCTTGCTTTTGTTAAAATCTGATTATTTATCGAATAGGTATAAGTTTATTCCATCAGAGTTTTTGTTTATTCGTATGTGCATAAATTTTCAAAAAGAATCCAATATACCTGTTGTTTTAGATTTCTGGGTATACCTAAATAGAAAATATTTTTATTGACTACGAAATATTGGTTTAATCAAGATAATAAATCAATGTTTGTTCAAATAGGAATTTATCCACCCACATTTGACTGCATTGTCCTTCAAATAAAATATCCAGCCTATATTACAGATTTAAAATGATTTTGGTTAGGTGATTGTTATATAATTTCGCTTATTAAAAAATTTTAATCTGAAAATAGAAAAGTTTTTCCAGAACTACCTAAATTTGATCAAATATCAGTCATTTGTTAACTAAGGTAGAAAAATATAAGTAAAATGCTATTTTTATAACATTTTTATTCTGTATTATTTATACTTATGAATACGGTTAGACAGAGATGTGTGTGTCACGATAGGTACTTGGCACAGTACAGATTCTACCTAACGAAAAAGTTATGCCAATCTGTGGTGACCTCTTTTTCTTATGCAATTCGAAAAATCGATATAAACTTTTTTATGATATAAGTTTTATTTGTGTTAAATTTTTCTAGACATTTTTAGATACTATGGGTCATGTCATTGTTGAAATAAGTGATTTTATTTCCAAGCATTTATCTCAACATTTCTCAGATAAAGATCATTTATTCGTGTAAAACTATAAAAAAATATGAAGTGAGTACTTTGAAACTTTAAAAGCCAAATATAGAAAATTAACTAATCTAAGACATTTTGATACGCTACATTTACAGTGTGATAGACTCGTACCGAATAATTTTGATTTCCACAAATGTCGAGATCTGACGAAAAATTAGACTACAAAATAGTTGTGTTTCTTTTCTATTCCATCTCTCATCTAAGTCACATATAATTAGGCAAGTTATCAGATACACTGAATTAAGGTATCATTTACGGTTTTTTTTATTTGTTTAATTGATGTTTGCTTTCATTTTCTGTTTATTTGTTTAGTTTGTTTATGGTCGTTGTTCAAGAAAAACTTTTATTGTTTTTTCCTGTATAATTTTCACTTCAAAGGAGATTATTGCTAAAACTAATATTATTTTTTTGAATGGCGGCCGCATTTTATTGATCGATGGAAAAAGGTCAATATTTCGAATCTGTTGATATTTATTATGTTCTCAATTATGTTTGCTCTGAATAATTTGAGGCTTATTGGTCAAATAGTCACTATTGTTTATTTAAAGCCTTTTATTCTGGCTGATTTTCTTGTCGAATTGCTCTCACATTTCGGAAAAATCGAAAATAAAAGATCGATTCTTATAGGGATTTGTTTAATATCTATTTCAATAGCAAAATCTTCATTTAATTCTGAGTGTATCTTCGTCAAGTATAATCACATTAAACTGAGTCGACCGAACAAATAATAAACATAATGTTTGAATTTAGAGATTATTTTCACGTTTATTTTATGCAAACTAGACAATATATGGATATTGTTTCTGCGATATTTTCACTTTCTTTGCAATCCTCGGAATACTTTAAACAACAAATTATTTTTTTAATCTGCATCTAAAATTTAGAAAAAGAAAAAAACAGATGGAGCTCGGCGAACAGATTACTAAATACTATGATGCTCGAACCCCTCATCAAAAACGCTTAGAGATCAGTATTTTTTGATTTTTGATTAAGAAAATTACCTTGACGCGTACATAAGGCAAAAAGATTCAGTATTCACGTTGATAGATCATCTAAAGCGCTCCACTAGCTTTTACGTGAGCCTTTTCAGTTACAACGCAATTGAAGTTGTCGATATTGTTGATTTAGGCAATCATAAATCAGAAATGGCATGTGTTCTGCGATCAAGAAAAAATCACCATCAAAACAGAAATCATGAATATGATTTTTTGCGATTCGCTAAAACTGAATACTATTGTCGTTTCTCATTTGTGTGAAATATTGGCAAAAATTGGTCTCCACGAATATAATAAAACATTTCAAGACTTTTTCTTGATTATTGATCAGGTTTATATTTTTTACTTCAACTGTTTAATTTTTTCAATGTATATATTTATCACAAACTTTAATTGGCGCCTTTAAAAGATCTATTTGAACACAAATTATTTTCAATTACCATCTAATTCATGACATATTATCTTTTCTCTTAGTTTACATCTAAACCATGATTTTTAAGATCTTCAAAAGTATCATATTTCTGGGTTTTATGACATCAAAAACTGATACTCATTTTAAACAGGCCTCAACAATTTATTTTGAAAATCTTCGATAAAAAACTGAAAGCACAAATTATGATTCAAATATTAAAGTCAAACAAACCTCATACTTTTATGACTAAAACAGCTGTTATAAAATTCAGATAATTTAATAAACTGTTCATTCACTTTTTCTGTCAAGGAACCACGAAAAATGATATTTTTCCCTTTATGAATTAAAATTACTTCTTTTGAGTTATTAAAATATTTTTTAAATATTTAGGATTATATCCTAAAATGACTGAAATTTTTTACATTTAATTGACTCGAATCGTTTGATTCAATTTCAAAATGATTTTATGACACCATAGTATATTTTGCTTTGAAATCATCTCAAAATTTTCTGTTACAGATTTCAAATATTTAAACATTTTATTTTTCCCAAACATACAGCCGTTATTTCGCACAATCTTATATTGCGATCGCAAATTACATTTTTCCAGTGATATCCTGGGAACCAACCAAGGTTGTTAGTTTAAATTTTATTTTATGGTAAAGTATGTCATTGTTAATATTTTTTTATGGCCCATTCGCAATTTATTTTTAGTATTTTCAATTTTAAGACTATTTTAAGAGATTTTTTAATATAAACCGCGTGCTTATTAATCTGATTATAGCTTCTAAACCCAGAGATACCATAAAGAATTATAAGTATGGAGTATATGTAAAAGCAATAAAATTTCATCTCATTCTGCCTCAAAATGGTATGTTTATGTTAATTGGAGAACCCACTTCATATCTAAATAAAATTTTAGTCTATTTTCTTATTCTTTCGCGTATTTTAAAAATTTTTTTGCTTAAAGTTAATTTTATTACTTTCTTCTCGACTTCATTTATAAAGACACGTTATTTCAAATTAATATTAAGAGTTTACACCATCCAAATAAGTTTTGTTATGGTATTGAAATACTGGATTGTCTCTTTGACGAATTGACCAACGAAAATTATTTTACCCTTACAGAAAATAAAAAAACATTTCATTGAATCATCAAAGGAAAAACTGAGAAGCAGTGTTGATAATATTATGGATCGACTTGTCATTGATTATAAGAGATCACTAATCATTTCTTCTGAACAAAGATCGGGCACAGAGTGCTCCACTCAAAACAACTTTCAAGTTTCGTTTTTGAATTTTCCTCCCCAACTTACCCAGATAAATAACAACAATTCGAACAGTAATTCACCTGTTCAAGAGGAAGGATGCAAAGACATTGTGGGTCAATGCAAAACAATCTTTGACCTTTTAACAAAATTCTTAAAACTTGACCCACTTAATCCTAAACTCAACAAAGACTATTTTAACCTATTAATTGAGTTTGCTAGTGTACCATTTGGAGATTCTGTTATTAACGAAAGAAGTACAAAAATTTCATCGCATTGCGTCCACAAGATTGTTGATATCATCTCATGTGAAACTGTCATCGTCCAAAATCCAGAAATGGTAGATTTAACATATTTATGGGCGCAAAAATTTCTTGTAAGCTTTCATCAAATCGATAAACACTCAAGGTATAATTGTGCCTGAATTAGTTTTCTGAAAAATATTATTGATTTCTTTGATGTTTTCATGCCCGTTTACCTTAATCGATATCTTTTGCGGCCACCCCATAATTGCGATTTTTTTTCCGCAGTACTTGGCATTCGTGATTTCTTTGGTATGTTTGAATATTAATAGACATCACCTGAGCAATCGCTAACTTCTTTAACAACTGTTTTGAAATTCTACACTGAGTTTTGTGACCATACAAAAGAATATCAAGTGCATATGGATATACCAACTATGTATGATCATGAATAATTTAGCGTCGGAAACATCTCATCTAGTTTCCTAAGGAGTTATATCGACAAAATATTTTTTCCCAGTCAGCAAGATCACCCAACATTTGAAAAGCATGAAGAAGATACTCTGAAGCAAATAAAGCGCAAAATCGAAGAATTTATTCCTTATTTACCAACCAGTATCGCACAGTCCATTGTCAATCTATTTCAACTTGAAATCAACAAGATTAAAAATGTATTCTGCTCATTGAGGGATAAATATTCAAAAACACCCAGTACTCTAACCAATGACAATAGACTCAAGAAACAATCTGACTTCACAAGATAAAAATAAAATTTCGAGTGCTTGGGATGACTTTTGGATGATATCAAGATTTCTTATCGGGATATACAAGGGAATAGAATCACCAACAATTGAAATTACTAATTTAATGCCATTCGAAGTCATAACAAGGTAAATTAAAGTTTTAATTCAGTTGTTTAGGCTTTTTAGAAGTTTTGCTGATTGAATCTGATGTTCCGTTCAAAGACACATTCATCGATGAGTACCTTTCTAAACTGTATCCACGCTTTAATATCAGATCGAATCATTTCTTTAAGATTATGAATCATGCGGTTCAAGTTATTTCTCTTCTTCAGCAGTTGGATGACTCTCAACTTTACACGCTACAGACAACAAAACCAGCCTTGGTTATGAATATAATTAATGTTCTGCAAGTTGTTTTTAATAGAGCAATCGGGATCGTGATGGTAAATGTAACATTTAATTAGTATAAACGCGATTATGCTACTGCCGCTTCGATGGTTATCGCTACCATATGTGACAGTTTTTCAATGGAAATACTTTCTAAAACATTTAACATTTTTGAATACTTGGATTATGTCAAAGCCCGTACATTGTTAACAAGAAATCCAAACGTTTTTCGTTGTTAATTTTAGCAAGCAGCTTATATTTCTCTTTCCGGATTAAGTTTAGTGCTCAACCCAGAATTTAAAACAATTTATCCACAAGTAAATTATTGTTACAATCAGCAAAATTTGGATATTTCCCAAGTATTCGCCACCTTATTTGATGAATATCGAAAAACGTTCATCCAATTATCTGACCAATTAGCTTGTTCTCCAATATTGGAGCCTAATGATGAAATGAGGAAAGTTGCTGTCTCATACCAAAGAGAATGCAAAATTATTTCTGATATAATCTTGAAAATACACGAAAAAGGGCCTAGTGTCAAAAAATTGACATATGCAGCATTTTCAGAAATCTTTTCAATAACTTTATCACATCTTGAATATTTTCTATTGTCCCAAAGTTTTTTTAGTTCTAATTTTAGAAATTCTTAGACCGACTTTGGATCTTATAGAAACATTCATGACTACCTATATTGATCTGATGAATTCGGCCCCTGAGACCATGATTTGCGCATACTCAAAATTTCTTAATAAGTTTTGAGTTTCTAAATTCAGTTTTAATTGTTTAACGCAGATCTCTCATAGTACAAAAATCGAAATATGCTTGGCGTAGGCGGTATTTTAACCTAAGAATCCTTCGGTCCTGTTTATTTATAAATTCTCGTACTATTTCCAAGAAACAAATTTTGGAAGTTGTCAAATTCACCAGAAACTTTTTGGTGCCACTCATGCAAATAGTAATTATGGTAAATTATAAATAGAGCGATCGAAATGTGGTTTTTGAATCGTTTAAACTTGCAAAAAATATTATAACGAAACAGTTTTACTTTTTTAAAGATTCTCGATCACCAGAAATTCGAGAATGTTTCCACAATCTATTCAACGTTTTTAACAAAATTACCTTAGATATTGTTACAGAACTTAACGGCAGAGCATATCAAAATATTGAGATCCCTACTTAAAATCCTCAACGATTTGGACGAAAAAGGCAATATTTATTCAGACGTATGCTTTAATTAAATTTAGGACATCTTTAAAGAAAATGAACTGATACACAAATTGGTGTTCAAATTCTTTTCGATTCTTTGCACCGATGTGTTTTCAACGGTTTCCGATGATGCTATCAATAATTTATATCGAATCGCCTCCAAAAACTTTGGAGTGTTTTACACTCAGATATTTCCTTATATTCTTAAAAACACCCCCTCAATTTCAAATGACAGCATCCAATACGTTTTGAATAATTTAAGCCGAGCAGAGGTTTGCTGTTTATCATTTAGGATCACCCCACATTTAGAGTCCAGTTTTTAAACATCTCAAAAGACATCAAATATTTTACCATGATCAACAATCAGGTGAACAGTATAACGGCACGTGTATGACGGTATTAATATATAAATTTGTCTCATTTTCGAATATCTTTGTTCCTTTATCATAATTTATATGGTTCTAAACTGTATGAATACGGCGTTATAAATAAGTTTATTCCATATATGGGAACTTTCATTAATTTCTCTATGGGATTAAAACCTTGGTACCCTTTTCGATCTTTATCTAGAAGTTCAGCTTTGCATTCTCTTTCATCTAAAAATATTTTCAAATGGGAATAAAATTTCATCATTAAAGTGATCTAAGGGAATGATACCAGGCTTTTTTCCTGTTCCTTGTCAGTTTATAATCGGGGATATAATTGCGTCTTTGAATGGTTGATTGCTGTTCAGGCCAAGATAGATGATATAATCAATGAAGTTACTAAACGCTTATAATTTAGGGTCAAGTTATATTTATTATTCAACACAAAGCTTAAAGTATTCAAAATTTTAAAAGCTGAAATGAATCCCTTCACAAATCTTTTTTGATGAGTTCACCGTTCGAAGATTCCTAGCTGATAACATCGATGGTCAACCAGTGGCATCTCTTATTCAGAATCGTGCTCGAGAGTAGAGGGTCACTTATCTGGTATTGTACTTAGATAGATTATCACCAGCTTCTGGATTGTAGAATAAATACCCATTCATATATTGGGATCGAGTGTATTTCATCAAATCTATATTCTTTCAATTCATATGTACCCCTAATTTAAGTGAGAAGTTTCCGATTTATTATATATGGAGAGTAGAATGCCAGTATGCTCATAGATGGCTCACTATAAAACACAAATGATGAAATAATCTAATCAACATTCGTTCCACTCTCACTAACCCAGTTTTGTATCACCGATATAAAAAAATCGGACAGGTTATTGGAGGTAAAACTCTATCTCGAGCCTGTCCTTTTCAGGCAGAATTTGTACAGATAATTAAGTGATTTCGAAATGGTCAAAATCTTTCAAACACAGTACTCGATACTTGTATGTGTGTCAGAACTGATTTCCGTAAAATTTAAAAGTACCTTTATTCCAAAGTGGTGGCTTCAGTTCTGGTGAAAAATGAAGATCAATGGCCTCAAGTTGACATTGGCAAGGAACAGGTTCATACTCTACGCCAGTGTTATTCAACATTTTTACTGCCGCGGAACCTTCCTTGAATGCTTACTGTGTTCAAGGAACCCCGTGACACGATCCAAGTGTTTATCTTGATTCTTTTGAACAAAACAGATGATAGAGATGTCGCGTGTTTGTTTAATAAAGATATAATTATAATTAGTAATGTTTTTTCAACGAAAAAGATGTTTTTTTATTTATTACAAATCATATGAGAATCCAAAATGAAATACACGATGAGTCGACAATAAAAAAAACTTTGTCGATGAAATTTATTGTAATATTGTTTTTACAATTTCAACAGTAGTTGTCACAATTCTAGTGTACTTTGGTCAGTGCGAAACCTGTGTTCTATGGTTTCTACGATTTTTTGGAACTTAGGGCCATGTTTCAGACACACACCTGAAGTTCGTCTTGAATAGACAGTAGACGTCCTCTCTTATTTTGCTTGATTGTTGTCATAGCCGAAAATCCGTGTTCCCACTAGTAAGATGTTGAAAACTGAACCGAAAGCCAGAGAGTTTTTCTGCGATTCCTAGGCACTCGTATTCAATTAATATCCAGAATACTTACAGGTTAAGCTCTAAGTGTTTATACATCAATGTTACGTCCTTTGCAAACCTAGGAAGCTCTTCCTATCTTCCAAGATAATCTGTTTTTCAAACGTCTAAAATTCTACAAATGGGCTTCAAACCCAATCGTTTTCGTTAACAGGCATGGATGGAAAATATTAGTTCAGACTTTCCAAGAGAGTATCCAAGTTTTTCAAGATCACTTGAAAAATATCATCGTAGTTTCTTTCAACTATACTTGTAAACAGTTCCACGTTCCTGCAGTTTCAAGTTTATTAAAAATAGTCAAGTTATTCTGAATAGCATTTGTTTTATCAGTCGACGCCAAGATATTTCCGTTCCTTTTCTACATGCTGCAGTTCAAAAATTTCAGTTCCTGAAATATATCCGCCAGATATACCGGTTTTGTAAGTCAAGTTTCATCGCTCAAAACGTACAAAGTCGTTCATGCTGCTTTGCAAACAAAATACTGTCATCTCTTCTTTTACTTCGTAGAAACGGAAAAAGACCTTTCCCCATCACAACAATCATGCATCTTTATGCTGTATTAATCTTTCGTGGTTTGCTTCCATACTCTCCTAAAGTTTCGCAAACTGACGACATTTCTGTAGTCTCATATTCATGTAGTTAACTATTTCAACCTCCATGTCTAATACAATTTTCAGTTAGGGTCAAACTGTTTTAGAAACCAGTGCTACTCTATGAAGAAAACAATGACTATAATACTGGGATTTCTTGTTATGCTAGTGAGACAAAGCCTTTGACGCTTAAAGTCATTGTAGGTGCGCTATCTGTACAAATTCCAATAGTTTTTTATGCATATTTGCACGAATGAAAATATGATGTTAAAACATCGCATATGTCTTGTCTTTTTTCTGTTTCTTGCAACTATTTCAGCACAGAAAGTTTTATACGATAGCTCAATTGTCTATAAAACGAATCAATACAAACGGCTCTGTTTTTACAGATAATATTGTTACACTCGTCCACGTGATGTGAGAACACGCGACTGTTAATGATTTGACACGAT
>JWZT01004487.1:8392-24677 GCA_000827895.1 Thelohanellus kitauei
TATAAAAAAAATTTTATCGTGAGTCAATTCAGGTTAGACTTATATGTTTATGATTCCTCCTAACTCATATTGAAAACATGTTTGGTTGATATGTTTATTTTAGGTTTCACATCAAAAAATATAATATCTTCGCGTAACTTCACGACCAAATATTGAGCGATAAATGTTAAATACCAACTCAATTTGGGTTCAAGGAGAGAGAGATAAATAGTAAAGAAGATATTCTGGCACCTCTACAGTCATTTTTTAACAAAGGCTAACAATAATGGAAGAGTTCCTGTTTTTGTTTAGTGAATTAACTCATATTTCGGATCGTCATAAAAAAATACGATACAGATGAAACAAATTAAACCCCGCTATTAACAGGAATGCTAGTATGCTTGGTGATAAAAATTACGAAAATAATTGTTAAGATCCCCTTTTTCAATAATACTATTTATATGATAACTCAACAAATAGCCAGCGATGTATATCGTTACTTACAAAAACATATTAAAAATTTTAATTTTTTAAAGGCAATTGATGAATTTAAGGACATTTCTGACACAGATCAGGTAGCAGTTTTTGATCGATCAATTATCGTCAACTTTGATATCATTTATTATAATACTAGGACTTGATTGCATTTAAACACCAAAAGAGGTAGTGTGTTTGAAACTATCAACATGTCTGAATAAAAATCAGTATATAATGTCATGAATTTGTAAGTATACGCATAGATAAAGCAACACACTATGGTAGAAAATATATTTGGATAAAAGACCTGAATTTTTACAGTTTTATGATTGCCTGAAAAAGAGATCAATGCATTTCTAACCATTAATTTTTGTACGTAAGACATTAAAAATAAAACATGTTATTCACGATGTTCTTCTATGTGCAAATGAAATTCGAAGCAGGGGTATCTACAATCGAGAGTTCAAGCAGTGTCGATCAGGCATAAACGAAAAATACTGTTGACTTTGCAAAAAAATGAAGTTAAATGTCAACCAAAATACAAGGTTCTGTCAGGCTTTGGAAAATTTAATACAAAATAGTCTTATATTTTATTCGGAAACGAACCAATTACAAACATAGCGGAAATATATATTCAATGATGATTACTTACAGCTCTGACATTTATTGTAGATATAACATCTAATTTAAACTGTACCAATGAGAGGATTTAAAGAAAAGACATCTTATTCAAAAATATCTTTGATGACGGCTATGCGTTAAAAAATGGTACGTCTTTTTATCGCACAGCCGACAGACGAAATTTAGATGCATATCAGACTCTTAAGACAATGTAATTGAAAAGTCATTTAAAGGTTTTATTGCAAATTAATGGTGGAAAAGTATTTTGAATGTCGTCAAGTTTGAAATTCTCAGAAATTGAAAAAGAAAACTATAAAATATGTCTTTTTCATAAATCGGTATATATTTACTAAGGAAAATATTTGCACAGTTCATTATAATATTCGAATAGAGAATATTGATATGAAATTTAATTCGTTATTGAAACGTAGATTCTAAGATCACACGTTTTATCTTCACGTGACCATATAGTTTGATTCTGGAAGTTACTTCATGCAGAACATTTTAAATACATGCGCTAGTTCCCTCAAAGATATAATTATTGGTTTGTTCCTACCTACATATTTGAGAAATCATTTTCAGCGATTAGATTTAAAAATAAAAAGTAAATTTTCGAGGTTCATTGATAATAACCTCTTGCTATTTATATTATAAGAACTGAAAAATTCGGCAAGACTTTGAAAAACGGGAATAAGATATAATTAACTGGTTATTTAGAATAGTTAGAATTTTACATCAAAAAAATTTTTTAAACATATTTATCAACAAATATATCTTTTATATACGAAATTTACTGAGATCTAATAAATAAGAAATCCTGTACTTTATATTGTTTTTCTTAGTATTCAAAATGATATGTCTACTTATAGAGTTAAATTAGACTGTTTCTATCGAAAATTTCAAAAAGGATTAAATTGCTCGAGGCTTGTAATGCTTAAGAATCACTGCCATATATTTAGAATGTTTACGTACATGCCAAATATTTACTCAACAGTCTGTGATAAATAGACAAATCCACAACCACTTTTCAACATTGAAACATTAATACATTTGATTTTCTCTAGAATAAATTCGACTGAAAATACACCCGAACATTTAAGTCTCTCGAAATACCTCGAGGTTTAACAAAAAAAATATTGAATTTTTGACATTAGATCTTTTTAATAGAGTGAGGTACTTTAATTATAGTATTAGGAAGCATATAAAATCTATTTAATTGCTTTTATTAATCTAACCAGCAGATTTTATTATCAATATATCATGGTCTTAACTGGACTATCATATACTTTCAATATATGTAGTTTTTTTGATTATCATCCCAAAAGTATCTCATTTATTTTAACATGGAGCCAGAAATTTCGTTTGGGGTAATGTAGCTCAATATGCGTAACTTCGTTATTTTTATCACTCAAATGGGAGTTCCAATCATCGCTAATCTTTTATATATTTTTTCTACATTCAAATATATGATAAAACGACTTCTATGTTATCGATATCTCATAATTGAGTATGCATAATTTGACCTCAGGCAATTTGCTCTCAAGAAAAGATGAGCTCAAATACATTTATTTTCAAAACTCAATGCCTAAAGATTATATTTTTTGTGAATTTATATGATACAATTACAGAATAAAATATTGGAAAAATATTTACTCGTAAAAATGGTTGTATATTTAAAATATCGACAATTTAATCTTGTCTAAAACTCTCATATATATATTGAAAAATATTTGCACAGAATAATGTTGTTATTAAATTCATATCAAAGAATTAGCGAGTATAAATCAATTTATAAATACAACAGCAATTAGTTCTGTTAGAAAGTTATCAGTTTTCGATCTGTTAGATAAAGAAATATGCGCTCCGTAATTTGAGCTCAAGAAAGTTGCGAGCAAATCTATATATATTTAAAACCAAACTAACTGTGGAGATATTTATATTAAACTGATTTCAATCAATTATCAAATAAAATCTACGCAAATAAATTACGGTGAAATTTTTCATTGGAGTTAATTGTCTAGAGCTCAAATCACAATTCTAAATTTCAAATGCAAGCTCAGCCTCGTGCATATTTACATATAACTTAATAATTTAAAACAAAGTCGACTATCCATATAAACGAAGCTCGATTGAGCGCTCGGGATTAGGAATGTATGTCATGCGATCGTACTATATTATACTCATTCAAACTTTCGATGATGGTAAATAAGAGGAACATTATTAAAAATATTAGCAAAATGAAAATTTATAAAAAAACGAAAGCAATAAGATGAAAAGTATCGATGAGATGATGCCGTTATTCACTCGTACAATTTCATGATAGCAATGCATATCAATTCGAAATAGGTATACATATATGTCAACTCTTGATAGATATTGAAGATGTCTCTGTCTCTAAATATATAAATTAACTATTTACAGAACTATTTTAAGTATGCCGAATTATCGTGTGATCTATGATTCGAATATTCTCCAATCAAATGTAATCTGAAAAGACCAGCACATTTGTAACGGACTGACATTTCATATTATCTGATTGTTCGTACGAGGATTATTTCTCTGTATATAACGGTTTATTTCATGATACCACTTTGCAGACTCTGAAGAGAATGGACGAAATCAAAAAACGAATCGATTGTATAATCATTGATGGATTATTGAAAACAACAACGGAAACCACAATAAATGCGAGTGAAAATTATTCAAAGTCACGATTTGAAACAATTGTTGGAACTCGATTAAAGGAATACGTGTTAGAAGGATTATGCCCTGATGCCAAGGCAGTGTTTACTACAAATTCGAATGGATATAAAATTTGTACGAAGAATTTTCATCCAGAAGATGAAGTATTCACATGTCTTGACTGCCAATTCAATGAAGACTCTATCTTATGTGCTGAGTGTTTCGTACATTCTGAGCACTTGAATCATAAACATAAGCATTGGAAATCAAATAATAACAATATAGCATGTAACTGTGATGATGTCAGTGCTTGGAAGCGCCATGCTGCATGCTCTAGACACACGAAAGAAGATACTTCTGAGTCCGTGATTTCCCCGGATGCATTAAACAAATTTCGTCATATTATTCAATACATATGTGAATTAATCGAAAAGATTTGCAAAATTAGTGATTCAACACTCGATAGCTACATTGAGCAAATAATAAAGATCTATATACAAATAAAATATCCAAATACACAGCAAAATAATCCCCATTCTTATCATAATAACTACAATTCTCAACAAAATACCAATCAACAGGATGCGATATTTACAAATGCTCGCAGATCTTGTCTGCTTATATTCAATAGCAGAAAGTCTGACGACGAAAACTATATACGTCTATTAAAATCAGAAAGCTATTTATCGGAAGCAGATTCTAAAGCAGCTGAGAGGGATATTCATGAATATGGATTTGGTTGTGTTAAATATATGGCTGATGAGGAAGAATGTAGAAGATCAAAACAGTCATTCGAAGAAAAATTGCCTAATTTGAAGAATCACCCGACCGAAATATTTCGCATTTATAAAATATTCCGTTTTTATTTTATGCGCATTGCACCGATTTTGATGAATGTCATGTCTGACAACTGTTTCAAAAACACCCAACTATGCGATTATATGTCAATCATGGCATTCCAAGCAACTCTAGTTCTTCAATCCTTTGTCAAAAATGAAAAGCTATTGTGGAAAGATCTTAGTAACTCGATAATTATTTGGATATATACATTA
This sequence comes from Thelohanellus kitauei, assembly GCA_000827895.1. NCBI lineage: Eukaryota > Metazoa > Cnidaria > Myxozoa > Bivalvulida > Myxobolidae > Thelohanellus > Thelohanellus kitauei. Next base: position 13,204 of record JWZT01004487.1, read on the forward strand.
GCTAAGTATTCTAAAACTGGTAGAATATTTGCTATATCTTTATTCTTAAACAATATTGGTACTGTTTATGCCAATCATATCTGTGATCATGGCAAAGATACATTCATTTTTTTTGATCTTATTCAAAAAATTATACATTTTCCGTCTGTCATCATATACTTGGTGGAAAATGATTTTTTGACCATAGCAATCGATATTTTTTCTGATTCACTCAAAACAATAGGTATTAAATCTAATGTCGATGCTGTGAAGGTTTTTAAACAAACATCAAGCAAAGAAGATCTATTGCGTATTTTGGAAACATCAAAATTATTATGTTTATGTCTAAAAATTCCTATGAATCAAATTGAAGTATCCTCGAAATTAAAGTCATAACTTATGGAAGCTGGGAATCGACTTGTTCAATTTTGTATTGATTTTGATGATATGCAACCTTCACAAAAAATTATTGAAGAAATAATCGAACCAGAAGAATTTGAATATCTAATTTTATTGTTCGGCTCAATTTTCAAAATTTGCTCGGGGATCGTAAACTGGCTATTATGCTTTGAAGAAATAGCAAGACAAGTTATCGAGACATTTTGAAATCGATTCCAGGAGGATTTCAAGCAGATCAATAAAGAAAATTTTGGTAATGCTATTGCCACGAAGATCGTTACATATGGATTCACTGAATCTGAAAATATTTCAATCTTTGACCTCTCCCATCGTGTATTCGTCGATATATTCATGAGCTGCTGTTTAAAGGGGACATTGAGTAGCGAAACCAGGAATATGATCGTCGGTGACGAATATATGTTGATGTGGGTTAACCAACCATCCATGACAGCATTATCTTTGACTAACAATCTTTACGATTTTAAATTACAAAAATATCACAAAAATCTGGAAAACCACATTCACGTTTACAGAAACCCAAATATAGGCTATTTCTATACCCAAGATTTTAATGCCATTCAGATTCTCATGTCACATTTGAATCCTGACCATTTTCTAAAATTCTTATTTGTACACATGGTTCCTTCGACAGCGCAAACAATCGATTTGTTTCAACCCTTTGCATCAATGATACGCTCAATAGATCTGGATCTAAGTTTTTATCTCCGTCATATGCTGTTCTATATTTATAACGCCTTGATCGAACACTATATTGTTGGAGCATCAAATGACGTCGAATATCAACTCCTGAGGCGACAAATAGTTCATAGTCTAGCAAGTGGGTTTCAAACAACTGAAGGTAACGAAAAAAGTATTATACTGTTCAAGAAAACTTGTACGACCAATTTTCTTCACCCGGAAATTCAAGAGCCATTGAATAAGGTATTCCAGAAAGTATCTTCGATGATAAATTCCACAGCTACTGACAACATGATTAAGATTGAACCTGACGATCTCAACATCATCAATATGTTTTATTTCATAGGCTCTTATTCGTGGGAGGTCAGTATCAGGGATAAATATATGTACTTTTATAAAACACATGGATTAAAATTCCGACTTCCAGATGTTGTACAAACCGAACGAACTTTTGAAGGAATGAACAATTTCCTTTTCTCTGAAGCGTTTTCCTCTTTAATGATGAGTATTCTAGTCGAATGGAAAGGCGTCGACTCAAGATATCAAAAAACAGAAATGATTCATAATTTGTTACTGATTTCGATGATTCTTTGTTTGATGATGAAGATTCCAGTAAATAAAAATAATTATATCACATGTCACAAGGCTGTCGACTTTATATTTGGAATACGCAAAGATCTTGGGAACATCAATGTGATAACTCTTCTCGCTTTGTTAAAGAATAGAGTCAACAACGATCTCTATGACTCTATTCTGGAATATTTGATGGAGATATCTCAAGTTCCTCAGGATTTTTTTAGTGGCATTTCTCAAAACTTCTCGGATATGATAAATTTATCAAAACAATGTCTAGATTTGGCGCTGGAAAATTTCCAAAACAAGTCGCAGGAAATTTTCAAAAGCAAAGAAAAAACACAGGGTGATTTAAAGAATCAAGGATAAATTTCCTGTCGCAAGAAAAAATATTTTGATGATTTTTAAAATATAAAAACCATTGTGTTTTCATGATTTTTTCATCACTTTTTAATTCCACCATTTAAATATCATCTATCCGTAACAAAAATTACTTGTGTATATGATATTGGAATATTTCGTTAACTAATCGAGCTATCGCAGCAATAGATTCAGAATCTAGATATATCTGACATTAAATTACGTGTTTCTATATTTGTGATACACAGATTTCATTCAGATATAAAATACTGTAAAAATAATCAATATTACTTCAGGTTTATAATGGTTTAGGTAAATGAATACTGGGTAAAAAATAACTGATGTATATTTTCTTCATTTAAATTAGTAATAAATATCCATGAAATAATATCGCCCACCTTTTTCATATTGTTGTTTAATATAATTGCTTTAATCAATATAAAGCTCTAAATCATTAAATCTAACATCGATGGCTCAATAGACCAAACGTTTTTGTTAATTTATTTTTTAATTTTCAAGGTATGCTAGTAAGTATAAATTATCTAAAAAANAAGGTATTCCAGAAAGTATCTTCGATGATAAATTCCACAGCTACTGACAACATGATTAAGATTGAACCTGACGATCTCAACATCATCAATATGTTTTATTTCATAGGCTCTTATTCGTGGGAGGTCAGTATCAGGGATAAATATATGTACTTTTATAAAACACATGGATTAAAATTCCGACTTCCAGATGTTGTACAAACCGAACGAACTTTTGAAGGAATGAACAATTTCCTTTTCTCTGAAGCGTTTTCCTCTTTAATGATGAGTATTCTAGTCGAATGGAAAGGCGTCGACTCAAGATATCAAAAAACAGAAATGATTCATAATTTGTTACTGATTTCGATGATTCTTTGTTTGATGATGAAGATTCCAGTAAATAAAAATAATTATATCACATGTCACAAGGCTGTCGACTTTATATTTGGAATACGCAAAGATCTTGGGAACATCAATGTGATAACTCTTCTCGCTTTGTTAAAGAATAGAGTCAACAACGATCTCTATGACTCTATTCTGGAATATTTGATGGAGATATCTCAAGTTCCTCAGGATTTTTTTAGTGGCATTTCTCAAAACTTCTCGGATATGATAAATTTATCAAAACAATGTCTAGATTTGGCGCTGGAAAATTTCCAAAACAAGTCGCAGGAAATTTTCAAAAGCAAAGAAAAAACACAGGGTGATTTAAAGAATCAAGGATAAATTTCCTGTCGCAAGAAAAAATATTTTGATGATTTTTAAAATATAAAAACCATTGTGTTTTCATGATTTTTTCATCACTTTTTAATTCCACCATTTAAATATCATCTATCCGTAACAAAAATTACTTGTGTATATGATATTGGAATATTTCGTTAACTAATCGAGCTATCGCAGCAATAGATTCAGAATCTAGATATATCTGACATTAAATTACGTGTTTCTATATTTGTGATACACAGATTTCATTCAGATATAAAATACTGTAAAAATAATCAATATTACTTCAGGTTTATAATGGTTTAGGTAAATGAATACTGGGTAAAAAATAACTGATGTATATTTTCTTCATTTAAATTAGTAATAAATATCCATGAAATAATATCGCCCACCTTTTTCATATTGTTGTTTAATATAATTGCTTTAATCAATATAAAGCTCTAAATCATTAAATCTAACATCGATGGCTCAATAGACCAAACGTTTTTGTTAATTTATTTATAAATTTTCAAGGTATGCTAATTAGTATAAATTATCTAAAAAATTATACGTTCTACTTTTCACTCGCCTTTAGTCAAATTGTTTTACTTCGCATATTCAGAATCATTTTTAGAACTATAGTGAGTATATCTGTCCATCCTTCTAAATATCGATTTATCTTGCCGTTTTATTCACTCATTTTATCAAAATTTAACCTCTAACGATAATATTTCCGTTTTCAAATAAAATCTCCTCATCTTAATATAAAATGTTCTTTCATATCAAATATTGGAATATCAGTAACAATTTGTTGATAAGGTTTTGTGTGAATTTGTTTCCTTATATCTATTCGACCTGTACATTAATTATTCAAAATATTTGAATTATTCAATGAGAATTCAGAAAAAAATCATAAGATTTATTTTGTAAATAACTCAAAATTTTCAAAGTATGGCGTAATAGATGTTGATAAAGTTTGAATATCAAATAATTCATTTTGAAATTAATTCCTGCTTTTAAATGATGCATTAAGATAAAAATCTTTCTTAAAAATTAAAAATTATAACCATAAAACCACTCAACATTCAATTTTATATTTTAATGAGGAATAAAATAATATTAAAATGCTGAAAAATATATTCGAGTTATTCAGTATATATTTGGAATTATAACATGTTGAAACCGAAAAATATATATCGCGCCATATTTTAACTAGACATGCTCTCCGTGTTTCGATACACTGTTCAATAGCCATATTGAAATTGTAAAAATCTCAAATAGTGCAGTTATCAAACAGAAATCTTTCATAGTTATATACTATATTTAATTGAGATGTGTCAAAGAATACATATTATCGAGTGATATGTTGAAAAGAATATAAGAATAAATGGAAATAGAACGATTTATTTGTGAAAATATATCGTTGCGAATTTTAAAAAAAAGGGATATTATTAATTTAATTATTTTTAGGTTAACAGGCCAAAACATTCCTCTTCTTATGTCTTTATCTATGAGATATAAAAGTCATATTTGCTTGATCTGACATTGGTTGATATGCAATTATATTTTCCTTATTAAACAACATTCTTTAATTGGTTATTAGTCAATTAAATGGGGTGTATTATTAATTTTAGTAAAAATAAAATATCAAATATTGTATTTATAAATTAAATATCTTAATATATGTTTATAAAATCTTGAGTTAAGCACCATCATGAAAAGGTCTTAATGTCGTCATAATAAAAATTCGCGCCATGTCGTGTTAGCGCTGTAAGCATTTTTTTACAAATCGTCAAATATCTAGATATCATTTAAAGTTATGTTACTTTAAAATAATCTAACATTTTAGAACACCTCAGCTATTCCATTACTGATAAATGTTGTGGGTAAATAGAATATATTTTAACTCGATTATTTGCAAATCACCCACAGTTGTTCATGGTTTACGCCATTCAACATCGACAAGAAATAATAAAATACGAGAGCCGACTTATTATTATTATTATGGAGTAGACAAATGTTTTTAAATCTATAAATATATTTAAAACTTTCAGAGTTATATGGCCTGAAGTTTATTTCCTTGTTCAATAATTTGGATCTGTTATATAAAAAATATACATATATACTAAAACACATTTCTTTTATGTCTTTTGGTATGTTTATATATTTGTTGAGATCGATCCCCTGTGATTCTTTTGAATCGAAGCTCAATGAAATTGATGGTTGTTGCCCTTAAATACCTTAAAGATGTTACAACCTATCGAAACAATGTAATTACTCAAGATGAAGCAAAAATTATTAGTACTCATAATTTTTGGAATAAATTTTTTTACATTTTTGATGGTCATTAAACTGAAAAAAATCATGATTGACACTGTTAAATTCATTAAAACATATCATTAAAGAAAAATACATGTAAGCCCATGGGAGAAATTTTATCATTATATAATAAATCTCATTATGTTTAAAGGAAAGGTCAATGGGATATCACTCGTATCTGTTTCTCTCGAATTCATATCAAACTTAAGATGAGCAGTGATGAAAATTAGGTCAAAATTATTTGTATCTGAACCAACAGATCTATCATAAATCTAGATATTAAAATAAAACATAACATCAACCTCATCATTGAATTTACAATTTATTCTAGGCGCTGTCATAATCTTTGTTAACCTTATGTTTCTATCAAATAAAATCTTGACATTAAACTTTTCAAAATTACATAACGACTAAAATAAAAAAATTAAATAGATTCATACATCGCGTATATGACCATATTTTTGATGCCCTGAAAAGACAATCACATGTTAATATTTTAGATATATTATATAATGCTTTTGTAATTGACCACCTACATTTCATGTAATCATATGCTATTAGTCACTTCCACAACTTATATTCAATGAAGTAGGTGATAAAGAGTCTGATATATTTGGAACAAATGGATCATTTTAAGGTTCCGGTGATTGTGAATAACTAGCAACAAAAATCTTTATAATTACATTCGTTTAATTAGATTATCAAAAATAGCGTATTATAGAATATTTTCAGAAATGGTTTTAAACAACAACATTCGGAACGTTTCGATTAAATCCGGTTCTAAAAATTCTTAAAAACAACACATTTATCAAAAATGTGACTATAACAGGTAATTCTTGAATCAAAACATAAAAAATGAACGAAATTATTAATAAATCAAAATAAATTCTGAGATCTTAATACAAATTCACTAGGTAAATTGCTCAGGTAAAAAATGAACCTAAAAGAGGTATGATCTACTGGCATTATCTTTTTTATTGAAACAAACGAGATGCGAAGTTATTAGAATATGCCTTTATCAAAAGAATGTCTTGATTTGGTGCTTGAAAATTTCCATAACAAATTGCAGGAAATTTTCAACAATAAAGAAATAGCCCAGAGAGACATCAAAAATCAAGGATAAATTTAGTGAGGCAAGGAAAAAATATTTGTGTGAATTTTCAATATTTAACCATTGTGTTTTGATGATTTCTTGATTTTTGAGTTCCAGCATTAATCCATTCATTTATCTGTTATAAATACTGCTTAAATCTATATAATTAGGATTTTTGGAGATCTAATCAGGCTATTGCAGCTATTGATTTTGAAACTAGGTATATCTTACATTAGATTATGTGTTTCTATATTAGTGATACACAGATTTCATTCGGGAACATAAGACTTAAACAAATATCAATATTCTTTAAGGTTTAAAATAGTTGAGTTTATAAATATACGTAAAAAATAACTGATTCACATTTTCATCATCTAAATTAGTATAAATATCCACGAATAGACTGTAAATAAACAGGAAGCATTTTGTCACCTTGGTCATATTTTTGTATAATTTAATTGCTGTTATCAATAATAAGCGCTATATAATTAAATCTAGCATCAATGGCTCAAAAATGCAAATTTTTTTGTAATTTTATTATAAATTTTCATGAAATGTTATAAGTATGAATTATCTAAAAGATTATACGTTATACTTTTGACTCACCCATTGTCAATATTTTTTTCTATGTATTTGCAGAATAATTTTGAGAACTAATTCCAAGTATATCTGTCCATCATTCCAAATATCGAATTATCTTGTCATTTTATTCACTCATTTTATTCTAAATTCAGCCTCTGACGAATATATTTCCGCTTTCTAATATTATCTCTTCATCTTAATATCAAATGTTTTTCCTCTTGGATAATGATATATCAATAACAATTTGTTGATATAGTTTTGTGTGATAGTCAGATATATATAGAATTATGTTAATTTTGTTTGATATCTATTCAAACTGTGCAAAAATACTTCCAAATATTAAAATTTTTGAATGAGAATTCAGAAAACAATCATCAGATTTATTTTAATTTTGAATATCCAATTAATCCATGTTTCATTTTGAAATTAATTCCTGTTTTTCATTGATGCATTCAGATAAAAATCTATTTCTTAAAAATTACATATTATACCCATAAAATACTCAACATTAATGTTTATATTTGATGGGGCAGGAAATGATAATAAGATTCTGACAAATATATTCGAGTTATAAAATACACACTTTGAAATCCAACATTTTATATCCGAAAAATATAAATCAATGATATTTTCAATTGCTAGGTATCCGTGTTTCGTTTCACTTTTTATAAAGAGCCCTATTTAAGTTGTAATAATCTGAAATAGTGGAGTTATCAAACAGAAATCTGTCATAGATATATACTCTATTAAATAGAGATTTGTTAACAAATAGATATGTTCGATTTGTATTTTGAAAAATAATGATTAAATTTTCAATTATTAGAGCGATATATTTGTGGAAATATATCGTTGTGGATTTTATAAATTGGGTGTTAATTTAATTATTTGTAGGTAAATAGGCCAAAAGGTTCCTCTTCTTATGTCCTTATCTATGAGATATAAAAAACTTTATTTCCGTTAACTGACATTCATTGATATTCCATTATATTTTCCTTATATTACATTATTCTTAAATTGGTTATTAGTCAATTAAATGCGTTTGAGTATACATCTTAGTAAAAATACTATCAAATATTGAATTTATAAATTAAATATCTTAATATATGCTTATAATTTATTGATTTACGGACCATCATGTATAGGTCTTGATGTCGTCATAATAACAATTCATGCCATGTCGTGCTAGTTCTGTAACCATATTTTACATGTAATCAAATATCAAGATATCATTTAAAGTTATGTTACTTTAAACATAATCTAACATTTTTAAACACAAAGGCTATTCCATTACTGAATAACGTTTTGGGTAAAAACAATATATTTTACGTCTATTTTATGCTAACCATCCTACTTGTTGATGGTTTACGGCATTAACATTGTCGAGACTAATAAAATCCGAGAGCTGACTAAATCATTACTATTATGGAATAGACAAATGTTTTATGATATATAAATATATTTCAAACTTTCAGAGTTATATGGCCAGAAGTTGATTTCCTTGTTCAATAATTGTCTGTTATACCAAAAAAAACAGATGTATACTAACACACCTCTATTTTATTTCTTTTGGAATGTATATATATTAGTTGAGATCGATCCCTTATGATTTATTTTAATCAAAGCTCGATGAAATTGATGGTTATTGTACTTTAATATCTTAAAGATATTAGAACCTAACGAAACAATGTGATTACTCAAGATGAAGCAACATTTATTAGTACACATATTTTTTTGAATTTATGTTTTATTTCATTTATTAAAGACATTAAACTAAAAAAATAATCACGACTAAGGACACTGTTAAATTCTTTATATATATAAATTGGAACAAATACATGTAAATCCAAGGGTAGAAATTTACTCATTTTATTATGTCTCATCATTTAAAGATAACGGTCTATATTATTTAACTACTATCTTTTTCTCTCGAATTTATATGAAACTCTAAAGCAGCAGTGATGAAAATTATGTCCAAATATTTAGTATCGGAACGAACAGATCTATCATAATTATAGAAATTAAAACAAAACATAATCTCAACCTCATCATTGAATTTACGATTTATTAAAGGTTCTTTCATAATCTTTGTTAACATTATGTATCTATTAAACAATAACTACACGGTACTCTTCAAAATTCCATGACTAAAATATAAAAAAAAAACATTAAATAGATTTTCATATTGCGTATATGCCTATATTCTTAATGCACTGAAAAGACAATCACATAATAATATCAAAATAAATTATTTAATGCTATTGTAATGGACCACTTACACTTTATGTGTAATCATATGCGATGAGTCAGTACAAACACTCATTTTCAATAAATTTGTTGATACTATGATAAATTAAAAAAAAAGAATGATTTTAAGGTTCCAGTGATTTTTAATCAATAATAACTAAAAATCTTTATCATTCTATTCATTTAATTAGGTTGTCGAAAAAGCATATCACGTAATATGTTCAGAACTAGTTTAGAATAACAACATTCTGTACGTTTCGAATAAATCCGGTTCTAAAAACTTCTTCAAACCAGCAAATCTTTCTAAGTGCCACTAGAACAGGTAATTATCGAATTTAAACATAATAATGAGCAAAATTTTAAATGAATCAAAATAAAATCGGAGATCTAAATACGAAAATTTACTAGGTAAATTACTCCGGTTCAAAATGAACCTAAAAAAGGTATGATCTAATGGTATTATCTTTTTTATTTAGAAAAACGAGAGGCGAAGTTATTAGAATATGCCGTATCTAAGTTTGTATATTGTAAACACATAGCTGATAATTTATGAGATGAAATCGATTTGATTGATCGAGACAATAACTTAAGATAAATGTGAAGCATAATTGTGCCTGTATTTGGAATTAATATAGGCTATTCCTAATCATTACTTGGTAAGTAACTTTGAAAGAGATTGATGGCATTTATCACACAGTCTATTCTACTAATAAAAATACAAATATGTAAAATATGTTCACGACAACAAATTCGTGTCGAATATTCCCTATAATATGATTTTTCATAGTTTATCATTGTACGATTAGTAAGATATTTGTTAACATATTACCTGGATATTTACAAATTTCAACAATTCAAGAAATTTATCATAAATAGGGTGTATATAAAAGATTCTGAGTGTACGCCGGTCTATTGAATTATGAAGGGAATTATACAATCTAATATTTGCTTTTGTACAATATTTTTAGTTTAATGAGCACAATTATCATTTTACAATAGCTAGTGTTAGCTTTCTTTTATCTAATTATTTCATAGATTACGGTGACATCAATATAATTCAATGAAAGATTACGTGAAAAACTATAACCGGTCGATCATCCGATAATACAAAAACTCACAGATGATTGCATATCAGGAGATATTGACTATTAATTTCATATTAAACAAATAAATATGTACAAAACTAACAGCAAAAAACTCTTAAATTGTAATTTTTAAGCTCTACAGCAGAATTGTAAAAAAATTGTAATCAGTTAGTTACGCTTTTTTCATATAGCAAGAATATGAAATTAAGAATGTCATTACGATCGCAAAGTTCTGATATACCAAACATTCGATATCGGATAGAGATTATGGTATTATGTATTTATTTACATTTCCAGAGAAAAAAAAGTATGAAAATATGGAAAGAATTTAAACCATATGTATTTGATTAACTTCAAGAGGGGGCAAGCATAAGATTGATATAGAATGACAAATCAATTAGAAGTTTATCCGCGTATATTTTTAGATTTAGATGATGGAGTAAGTTGATGATTTGTCAGAATTATCACAATTAGTTTTAGTTTAATTAAATCCTGTTCATACATTCTATCATGTTTTAAACAGAATCGAAATAAATAACCTAATCTATGAATGGTTATGATCATGTCATATTGGTGTCAAACAAAATTATCGAATGACACTAACAGTTACACGCTAATAATAAACAGATAGGCAGGCTAGTTACTTATGGCGAGATACTATCCAGTGTACTAGTGTAATGAATGTTCCATTTCAAAAAAAAAATAATGTTGAAAGGGAGCTATAATGTGAGATGCGAATAACCAAAAGGATAGATTTATATCCCAAAAAAATTGGGATTTCAAATTTCCCTAACAGTTATTAGCCGTTAGTGATCACTAACTTAGAGCGAAATATTCTGAATTAAATTAGAAATATTAGACTGTTCATAAGTATATATTTACAGATATAGTTTGATGATATAAATACGTTTT
>JWZT01004511.1:6430-61921 GCA_000827895.1 Thelohanellus kitauei
TAAACTAAAACGTTTATGAATATGCACAATTTTTTACGTATGGCAAAGGTAATTTCTCATCATTTAACATAATTTGTATAACCTTTTAAAGAATTTTTAGCTAAATAATGATTGTGAAAATTCCAAAATCCTTTGAAATATGAGAATTCAGAATTTTGGCTAAAGTGATTGATGATATTATTTAACGTTATTCAATTAAACTAAATGCAATTCTGCAACATGTTGTTTAACAATCAAGAAAAATACAATTTATATAACAAAACTTATATGTATATATTCAAATAATTTATAAAAAATGGAATGTTAATAATTACAGATTGAGAGGTCGAAGGTTCGCTTATCAAATCATAGCTTTGTGAAACAACTTCAGGCTGAGTTCCAGACGATGTCTTTGACTTAGTTTCTTGGGATTAGATGAAATTTATACTTCGACTTCTTTTGTAACTTGAGGTTCCACTTATTTCCTGAGAAAGTCCTATCTGCATATTCAGAAAGAAGTATTAAACTCATGAAATATATAATAATTAAATAGTCTAAAAGAAATTTTATGATAAAAAAAGTTTATTTGCTGAGAACATGGTACCAAAAGACATTGTTATTATTTTGGCAGAGATAACTTCGATGCATCAACAAAGAGATAAAAAAGAATGTTCATGTGAATACTGATTTTAATAATTAATTATCATTATAAGTATCAAATCAAAATGGTTTTAAACAGGAATGGTAGAGTGGTCTAGACAAACTACTGTCACATAATTAATTAGGTGTGATATAAAAAATTGATTTCCCTCTTGATTTTCGTACTCTTTGATCCAAAAATAAATGATGGATATTGTAAAAAATGTTAAACTACATTTTAGATTTGCATACGATGAAGGATCTGCGTTGAATGATTGTAAATATATCGTGTCAAACAGAAAAAATAGTTAATTTATAAAAGGAATTATGTAAATAGTTACACAGAACATTTGAAAACACCAAATTAAAAAATCGTAGCATTCATTAGTGCTGAAATTTTAAAATATAGGAATAATCGAGTAGCGACTTAAAAAATAACTGTTTCGAAAATGCATGATTTTGTCTGTTGTAATAATTATGATCGTTCAGAGCTCATATTCGCATTTTAGTTGGCTAAAGAGCATACATTAAGTGCGAACAAAAAGTATCTATCGAAATCAATCTAATTTATGTAAAGCTTGTTCACATAAAATGTTTTGAATAAGTCTGGTTCAGATAATAGCTTCGTTTTTCTAGATGTAAATTTAGCGATCTCCAAAATAACGAAGTGATGAATGTAATCTATAAAATACAGACGATGAATTTAATTAAAGGATTATAAGGCAGTTCAGCACCACGGATGATTAAAATGCAACTATTTAATGTACTAAATTTTAAAAATTGTATATAAATTGAAATTTAAGAAATAATATTATTTTTAGCATATTAATAAGAATTCGATATTACTCAAATTTTTAAAATAGCCAATAATACATGCGATATAAATGAAGTTAAATGCCATGAATTTAATAATATTTAAAAGGATCTACTATGCGCAGCTTATGCGATAAAATATGACTAATAAGAAGTATCAGAATATTTAACAAAAATCTTAATGGAATAACTATTTTCAAGCAAAATCAAAATAATCTTTATTGTTATTCCAAAAAATACCTTTCTTTTCTGTGGTTTGCTTATAATGCTTGGATCTTGTCTATCCAATCCTTCGCTGGATGAAGATGGAACAGTTAAAATCACTAAATAAGAGATATTATTACCTGTGTGTGAGGCGTTAGCATCAGATGCGTCAGTGTCGTCTCCCATTGGATTCTAATATTATTAATACAAATCGGATTAAAAGTGACATTTTTTAATACACAAGATGAATTTACGGATTTATGTACTTATTATTTTATGAAACTGTACCATGTTTTTTGCATTAGAGAGCTAAGAAAAAGAAATATTAATCATATTTTGAGTTGTTAATACGAATCATTTTATTTATGCTAGGATATAGATTGTGATATCGTGTATAAAACATGTCCGTACTTTAAACGTAAAAAATGAGGATAATAGGATTAAAACTGTTTAGAGAGATTGAAACAAATCTTAGCAAGAATCTTGACGTGGTAATCGACAAAAGCCAAATTATCGAAATAGAAGAAACAATTATTTTTTTTATATTCTCTATGAATTATTCAAAATAATATAGATGACAAAAATCCAAGAAATTCTATGATAACCATAATTAGTCACTTATACAGATATTTTTGATATAACATTTTAATTTTCGAAAATATACTGTCATCTGAATATAAATTGGTAGAAAAATCAATCGTTAGATATTGCAGCAATCTATATTCGCTTTTTCTAGAAGTGTTTCAAGTAAATAATTATAAATATTTAGATTAGATATGGTATTAAAATTCTTTGTTATATTTAAATGAATTTTATATCTTATATCGGCACGTTTATTGCAAATATTTGAGCACCGAAAGGGAAATCTTTTAGACAAAAATTAGATGTATTTTTGATTGATATTGTTGAGTATTTTCTTAAATATATAAACCGAAACCTTTCAAATTTTGAATGTTCTCGCAAATAATGAATAAATATCAGAATGTAAACGAAAAGTCACGATAACGAGGAACTTTCCGAAAAAAAATGTTCGGTAAATTTATTTAAGATATTTCTAATGAATGACTTTATTTAAACGCTATTTAACTAAAAATTTAGAACAATAAGCAAACTACTCTAAACTAAATCATAGAGACATTTGAAATTATGAAAATAAACCGGCGTTTAAACCATCATTGGTATATGATGAAAAGATGTTATAAAACATAAATCTTAATAGATTATTTGATGAAGCCAATGAAAACATGATTCATTTAATGATAAATTAGTAAAAGGAGATGAGGCAAATTAAAAAACAAGGATAAATTGCTAAATGAAGAGATGTCATGATATTGGTGAATTTACAGTATGGATATTATCCCTCATTCGATAAAATTTTAATTATTAGATGCATCTTTTATGAATATGAAACATTCCGAGACTCAAAAGGATAGCTAAATTAAGCTCTGAATCCTTTATGGAGAGAACAATGACATAGATAACCGAAAAATAGTAATTCTAGATGATCAACAAAATTTAATGTAAAATAAAATTGATTACTACGAGTTAAATTTGCAAGATAATCTAAGTACACACCAATAAAAAAAATGTGAATTAAATTCAGAATAGACCTTTTTGCTCAAGTAAATTTTTTATGAAATAAATCAGGATTATGAATCAAATAATAATTGAATTACATTGTATAAAAAAGAGTGGACGATTTTTAAAAGAATGTTAAAAAATAGAGAATGAACATCATTTAAAGTAGAAAAAGAAGCAATCAGCGACTTTTAAAATAGATAACTTGAGCCATTGATTGAGTGGACAAACTTTTACAAATATAAGATTTATGAGTGCAAAAAATAACATTTTATTATGATTAAAGGTATTATTAAACTATGGTCATTTATTCATTATGTTATCGTTATCTAAACAAAAAATACAGTACGAGATAAAATAAAAAATTGAATTATTTTCAAAATTATATCTGCAACTAAAATAGGATTATGTTTTTCATTTTGAGCTTTTTTAGTTTGCAGAGATGACATAGATACTGTTTGAGATTGTTCTAGCATTTGTTGCTGCTGAAATATATGATTGAAATGAATATCAAATATGTAACTTTTTAAGGTTTTTTAAAAAATATCATTTAAATTCCAAATTTTATGTTTGGAATATAAGTTCAAAAACATAATTTTCAATTTAGTAAAAGTAACTGTGTGTAATTGAAAGTGTCAATTATAGAATATTTCCATTTATAAGCTTTTCAAAATTATTAAAAACTTTAATAATATGGAATTGGTTGTAAAACAAACATTATTATTGTTAAAACGCACAGAGATACATTGGTTAATAAAAGGGTTGGTGAAATACTTAAAATAATATAAATATTCGTAAAATTCGCTAATAAAATATGCTTTGAAAATTTTTAAATGGCGTATTCGAAGGCGCAACCACATCGTTAATGAGAGGTAAATTTGGAAAGCATAACATTGCGGACAAACATGCGATTTTCTATTAAAACTTCATGTTTTTCAATTTTAAGTGTGGGCTTTATGTTTGAAAACAAGATTTGGTGTGTGAAAATTGATCGAAATTATTGTTAAAATTTTAAATTTATATTTTGCGATTATAGACAGTGTAAAAAAAGTGGTTGTTTCAAATCTCATCCATATAATTTAATTTTAGATAAATATTGAATTTTGTAATTCGAGGGTAAATATGATATCGTCTGTATACAATATTAGATAAATGAATATAAAATTTTATTTGCATTCTGTATAGCGTGAATAGCATCATAGGGTTATACTCAAGCAAAATCGAAAAATTATATTGTAGAAACATTCAAAGTAGTCGTAAAATTATACTCTAACTGTCGATGGCCCTTTTTCGTTGAATGTAACTGATTGGTCTTGTCTATATTCGGAGGCACTGTCTGTCGAATCTAAATAACTCCAATAATTACCTCTTGAACGTTCGTGGTCAGCTCTACCTGTTTCGGTAGGGAAGGCATCGACAATCTAAAATAGAACCATATAGATTATTAAAAACATATAATATTGATGAAGTTATGTAGACTATACTGGGTTATATTTTCATTTATCGCAGATAATTGTGTAATTGTAAAATGATGAATCAGATTTAAAATCATAGCAGACATATATATCATCCATGTTATTTATTATGAAATTTGTCATAACAAATTCAGAAGCCGATAACCGACGACAATTCCGAATTTAAACGAATGATTCTCTTCACTCAGAAATTTATGAGTAAAAATTCTTTGATAATTTTCTTATAGTTTGAAATATCATTTTCTCATCGATACTGAAACAAATATTTTTTCGAAGATTTGTGGAAGTAAGAATAAATCAAAAATAGCACTATAGTATAGTATCTGTTTATTCAAAATGTCGCGGATTAAAATGATATTTATTGGCTAGAATAACATTATAAGAGTGACAACATGGGAGTAAACATGGTACAAAAATATGATTCCGGATAGCGACATAATGTAAATTTAATGTCATCAGATAAATTTGGTTATTTCGATAATAAGAATCGTGTCAATTGGATATTTAAATTTCTATAAACTAAAACGTTTATGAATATGCACAATTGTTTACGTATGGCAAAGGTAATTTCTCATAATTTAACATAATTTGTATAACCTTTTAAAGAATTTTTAGCTAAATAATGATTGTGAAAATTTCAAAATCCTTTGAAATATGAGAATTCAGAATTTTGGCTAAAGTGATTGATGATATTATTTAACGTTATTCAATTAAACTAAATGCAATTCTGCAACATGTTGTTTAAACAATCAAGAAAAATACAATTTATATAACAAAAATTATATGTATATATTCAAATAATTTATAAAAAATGGAATGTTAATAATTACAGATTGAGAGGTCGAAGGTTCGCTTATCAAATCATAGCTTTGTGAAACAACTTCAGGCTGAGTTCCAGACGATGTCTTTGACTTAGTTTCTTGGGATTAGATGAAATTTATACTTCGACTTCTTTTGTAACTTGAGGTTCCACTTATTTCCTGAGAAAGTCCTATCTGCATATTCAGAAAGAAGTATTAAACTCATGAAATATATAATAATTAAATAGTCTAAAAGAAATTTTATGATAAAAAAAGTTTATTTGCTGAGAACATGGTACCAAAAGACATTGTTATTATTTTGGCAGAGATAACTTCGATGCATCAACAAAGAGATAAAAAAGAATGTTCATGTGAATACTGATTTTAATAATTAATTATCATTATAAGTATCAAATCAAAATGGTTTTAAACAGGAATGGTAGAGTGGTCTAGACAAACTACTGTCACATAATTAATTAGGTGTGATATAAAAAATTGATTTCCCTCTTGATTTTCGTACTCTTTGATCCAAAAATAAATGATGGATATTGTAAAAAATGTTAAACTACATTTTAGATTTGCATACGATGAAGGATCTGCGTTGAATGATTGTAAATATATCGTGTCAAACAGAAAAAATAGTTAATTTATAAAAGGAATTATGTAAATAGTTACACAGAACATTTGAAAACACCAAATTAAAAAATCGTAGCATTCATTAGTGCTGAAATTTTAAAATATAGGAATAATCGAGTAGCGACTTAAAAAATAACTGTTTCGAAAATGCATGATTTTGTCTGTTGTAATAATTATGATCGTTCAGAGCTCATATTCGCATTTTAGTTGGCTAAAGAGCATACATTAAGTGCGAACAAAAAGTATCTATCGAAATCAATCTAATTTATGTAAAGCTTGTTCACATAAAATGTTTTGAATAAGTCTGGTTCAGATAATAGCTTCGTTTTTCTAGATGTAAATTTAGCGATCTCCAAAATAACGAAGTGATGAATGTAATCTATAAAATACAGACGATGAATTTAATTAAAGGATTATAAGGCAGTTCAGCAACCACGGATGATTAAAATGCAACTATT
The DNA here is from genome assembly GCA_000827895.1 of Thelohanellus kitauei. Classification (NCBI taxonomy): domain Eukaryota; kingdom Metazoa; phylum Cnidaria; class Myxozoa; order Bivalvulida; family Myxobolidae; genus Thelohanellus; species Thelohanellus kitauei. Next base: position 13,013 of record JWZT01004511.1, read on the forward strand.
TAATGTACTAAATTTTAAAAATTGTATATAAATTGAAATTTAAGAAATAATATTATTTTTAGCATATTAATAAGAATTCGATATTACTCAAATTTTTAAAATAGCCAATAATACATGCGATATAAATGAAGTTAAATGCCATGAATTTAATAATATTTAAAAGGATCTACTATGCGCAGCTTATGCGATAAAATATGACTAATAAGAAGTATCAGAATATTTAACAAAAATCTTAATGGAATAACTATTTTCAAGCAAAATCAAAATAATCTTTATTGTTATTCCAAAAAATACCTTTCTTTTCTGTGGTTTGCTTATAATGCTTGGATCTTGTCTATCCAATCCTTCGCTGGATGAAGATGGAACAGTTAAAATCACTAAATAAGAGATATTATTACCTGTGTGTGAGGCGTTAGCATCAGATGCGTCAGTGTCGTCTCCCATTGGATTCTAATATTATTAATACAAATCGGATTAAAAGTGACATTTTTTAATACACAAGATGAATTTACGGATTTATGTACTTATTATTTTATGAAACTGTACCATGTTTTTTGCATTAGAGAGCTAAGAAAAAGAAATATTAATCATATTTTGAGTTGTTAATACGAATCATTTTATTTATGCTAGGATATAGATTGTGATATCGTGTATAAAACATGTCCGTACTTTAAACGTAAAAAATGAGGATAATAGGATTAAAACTGTTTAGAGAGATTGAAACAAATCTTAGCAAGAATCTTGACGTGGTAATCGACAAAAGCCAAATTATCGAAATAGAAGAAACAATTATTTTTTTTATATTCTCTATGAATTATTCAAAATAATATAGATGACAAAAATCCAAGAAATTCTATGATAACCATAATTAGTCACTTATACAGATATTTTTGATATAACATTTTAATTTTCGAAAATATACTGTCATCTGAATATAAATTGGTAGAAAAATCAATCGTTAGATATTGCAGCAATCTATATTCGCTTTTTCTAGAAGTGTTTCAAGTAAATAATTATAAATATTTAGATTAGATATGGTATTAAAATTCTTTGTTATATTTAAATGAATTTTATATCTTATATCGGCACGTTTATTGCAAATATTTGAGCACCGAAAGGGAAATCTTTTAGACAAAAATTAGATGTATTTTTGATTGATATTGTTGAGTATTTTCTTAAATATATAAACCGAAACCTTTCAAATTTTGAATGTTCTCGCAAATAATGAATAAATATCAGAATGTAAACGAAAAGTCACGATAACGAGGAACTTTCCGAAAAAAAATGTTCGGTAAATTTATTTAAGATATTTCTAATGAATGACTTTATTTAAACGCTATTTAACTAAAAATTTAGAACAATAAGCAAACTACTCTAAACTAAATCATAGAGACATTTGAAATTATGAAAATAAACCGGCGTTTAAACCATCATTGGTATATGATGAAAAGATGTTATAAAACATAAATCTTAATAGATTATTTGATGAAGCCAATGAAAACATGATTCATTTAATGATAAATTAGTAAAAGGAGATGAGGCAAATTAAAAAACAAGGATAAATTGCTAAATGAAGAGATGTCATGATATTGGTGAATTTACAGTATGGATATTATCCCTCATTCGATAAAATTTTAATTATTAGATGCATCTTTTATGAATATGAAACATTCCGAGACTCAAAAGGATAGCTAAATTAAGCTCTGAATCCTTTATGGAGAGAACAATGACATAGATAACCGAAAAATAGTAATTCTAGATGATCAACAAAATTTAATGTAAAATAAAATTGATTACTACGAGTTAAATTTGCAAGATAATCTAAGTACACACCAATAAAAAAAATGTGAATTAAATTCAGAATAGACCTTTTTGCTCAAGTAAATTTTTTATGAAATAAATCAGGATTATGAATCAAATAATAATTGAATTACATTGTATAAAAAAGAGTGGACGATTTTTAAAAGAATGTTAAAAAATAGAGAATGAACATCATTTAAAGTAGAAAAAGAAGCAATCAGCGACTTTTAAAATAGATAACTTGAGCCATTGATTGAGTGGACAAACTTTTACAAATATAAGATTTATGAGTGCAAAAAATAACATTTTATTATGATTAAAATTATTATTAAACTATGGTCATTTATTCATTATGTTATCGTTATCTAAACAAAAAATACAGTACGAGATAAAATAAAAAATTGAATTATTTTCAAAATTATATCTGCAACTAAAATAGGATTATGTTTTTCATTTTGAGCTTTTTTAGTTTGCAGAGATGACATAGATACTGTTTGAGATTGTTCTAGCATTTGTTGCTGCTGAAATATATGATTGAAATGAATATCAAATATGTAACTTTTTAAGGTTTTTTAAAAAATATCATTTAAATTCCAAATTTTATGTTTGGAATATAAGTTCAAAAACATAATTTTCAATTTAGTAAAAGTAACTGTGTGTAATTGAAAGTGTCAATTATAGAATATTTCCATTTATAAGCTTTTCAAAATTATTAAAAACTTTAATAATATGGAATTGGTTGTAAAACAAACATTATTATTGTTAAAACGCACAGAGATACATTGGTTAATAAAAGGGTGGGTGAAATACTTAAAATAATATAAATATTCGTAAAATTCGCTAATAAAATATGCTTTGAAAATTTTTAAATGGCGTATTCGAAGGCGCAACCACATCGTTAATGAGAGGTAAATTTGGAAAGCATAACATTGCGGACAAACATGCGATTTTCTATTAAAACTTCATGTTTTTCAATTTTAAGTGTGGGCTTTATGTTTGAAAACAAGATTTGGTGTGTGAAAATTGATCGAAATTATTGTTAAAATTTTAAATTTATATTTTGCGATTATAGACAGTGTAAAAAAAGTGGTTGTTTCAAATCTCATCCATATAATTTAATTTTAGATAAATATTGAATTTTGTAATTCGAGGGTAAATATGATATCGTCTGTATACAATGTTAGATAAATGAATATAAAATTATATTTGCCTTCTAATGAAACCGTCAAAGCGGGGATCGTAAAAATTCTAAAATATAGTCAATGAAAAACAATAAATATAGGAAACCATTTGACATGATTTCTTTGTTCATGAAATATAAAAAGTTCAAAAAGTTATTATTTAACTCGTCTAAATATTATGTAATGAATGAGACATGTTGCAGGTGTTAAAAAAAAAACAGATTTTAGTTCAAGATAGTAACTAGGGCATTAAGTATTTTGATCTGAAACGCATGAAAAAAATGAATTGTTTGAATTAATTTTTATTAGTTTCAAAAATTGTTATTTTTAATGTTAACTAGATTGTTCAAAAGATCTACATTCTAAAATATCTAGAAGTACTCGTTTTCGAGATTTAATAAACCAAATGTGGTAATTATTTTTAATAAATGAAAGATCTAAAAATATTTCAATTTGATTTCTATTATTGTCATTGTCGACAACGAGAAAATAATATAAAACTTCATCCTAAATATCATGGTTGCGAACAAATTTAATTGTAACAAAATGGAACATGATAAAAGTTCATTAAATCGAGAAATGAATTTTCACAACAATGAAAATTTATATGATAAACTGATCGTATTATACGCAGAAATTATTAAAATTCAGATTAAATGAAATCAAAGAATGACAATTCTGGAGATGGTATAACATTTATTTAGTAATATTTGGTTTATGATGCTCCTGGTTAATTGAACATTAAAACGTTATTTGAGGGTGCGCTTCTGATCGCCGGATATACAATAGCGAATATATTTGCGCAAAGTTTGCAATATCGCAAATACAAATATAATTTGAAAAGGCGAAGTGTGTTGACATAATATACGTCCACACCGAAAATACGAATTGTAAAAGGTATGGAACCTCGGAAAAATGGCATCTCGCCAATGCAAAAACATGCTCTGCTTTCTTTGTTATACCAAAAAGCTTGGCTCGTTTTCTCAAGTGGTTAGTGTAAAAATATTTTGTTCAGAATATGAGACTGATTTTAGTCTCCAATATACAACACCAGGTATTTTCGTAAATTTAATATCGGTTATAGCCCGGCAAGCGTTTAGCGCAGGGTACTGTGATTTGCTTCAGCCTCAAACAATGTGTTAACTGCATAGTTCGACTTGCAATATATTGCTAAAAATCAAAATATTAAGATATCATTTGTTGATAGAAAAATTTGTATCGAATTACCTCACCCGGTGTCTCAGGCTGTTGAGTGGCTCTTATGCCATTGGTTTCAGCCCCACTGAACGTTCTCTCCGAAGTCTAATATTTAATACTTGTAAATATAAACGAACCAAGATTGAAAATTAAATTTAAATTGTGATGATAAAATAATAATTAATATTTCAAATGAAGAAGACAAAATTTAGGTTTAAACTAAAGTTTGGTATTGTTGGATAATTTTAAAATCAACGCTAATAATATATTGACAATGTGTATTTTATAACGATATCCTTTAAATCACGAACTAAAATATCGAAATCAACTAGAGTTTATTGTTATTTTTGAAAATTCAGGACAGATCAGAACTAAAAACCAAAGAGCTTTCCACATAAACATTTTCGGCATGAGCCATTAAAGATTTATTCCATATACAGTGGAAACCGACATAACGAAACCAGATATAGCAAACATTTCGGATAGAACGAACTTTTTTAGTCTGATTAGTATAAGATAAACACCGTGAAGAATAGTTCGTTATATCCCATTTTCAGTTTTTAACAACTTAATACTGGTGGTATTTTATATAAGTTGTGCACTTCAGTGATTAAAGGACCACCTATCCATCCTCTTTTAGACTTAATAATTGAATTAATTGTATTCAAAAAATGATCACTTGTAAACGTAAAAAATGATAATTTTCAAAGTTAAAATATTTATACGGAATCTGAGTGATCTTAGAAATATTCATAATCTTAGAAAACCATAAAAAAAGATCAAAGAAATTGAATGAAGAGATGTTTTTTCCTTATGAATCATTCAAAATAATATGAACGGCAATATTTCCTAGAAACATTGATAATTTATTATTAGTCATGTAAAGTAGTGTGATACAGAAATATTTCAATTTTTTAACCAAATATTTTCGAAGATATGCTGTCATTTTAATCAAAGTCAGAAGAAAGATTTTTTGTCTGGAATTTCAGTAATACCTCTGATTTTTTATTGAAATGTTTTAAGTGTATAATTTTAAATATTTAGATTAGTTTTAGAACTTATCAAAAGAAATCTGTTATATTTTAATGGATCAAAATTTTTGATGTTAAATCTGGAAGTTGATTGCCACATTTGTAGAATATTAAGTGCAATGTTATCGACCTAGATTATGTGTATATGATTGATATTGCTGAGAATTGCGTTGAATAAATGAAATACAACCTTTCACATTTGAATATTTTCACAAAAATTGATTAAATATCATAATGCGAACAAATGTTCGAATATCATAGATCTTTATAAAAACATTACAGATGCAATTATTTAGAATATTTCTACTCACATTTTTTTAAATGAATCCTACTAAAGAAAGAAAAATTACCAAACAACTATAAACTAAATCCCACGATAATTCAAAATTTCGAAAATATACAAGTGGTTCAAAAATCATTGGCAGAAAATGATAGGATGTAGAATAAAGCATAAATCTTAAAAACATTTATGATGTAATCAATTAAAATATAGGATGCATTTGAATGCTAAATCGTTTATTGTGGTTGGAGCGAATTATATAATAAGGATAAATATATTAAAAGACGCCGTAGTATTTCTGAATTTACAAAAATCGATGTTATCCCTCATTTTATATTAATATATGGTTAGATAAATCAATTATCGGTCTGAAAAATTCTGAACATAAGCATAGCTTATTAACAAAATCTTAACCGTATATTTACAATACACTCGCAAGGAAGGCAGAATACAATAAATTATAGATGATAAAAAAATATTGTTGAATAAAATTGTTTATTCCAAGTAATATTTGCCAGATAATCGATGTAAACCAATAATCAAATTTGGAAAGCGTTCAGAATCTAACTTGTGATTTTTATTTATTTTTTATTGGGATAAATCTGGATAGCAATTAAAAAAACGTTTAACGAAGAGTAGACGATCATTTAAAGCATTTCAAAAATATGAACAATGAGGATCATGAAAAAAAGATCATAAAAACACCTTTGAAGTGGAACCAGATGCAACCTGTGGGTATGAATGAGTGGTTAAATCTTTGCAAGTATTAGATTCATTGAGTGCGGCCTACCCATTAATCATAGGGTATTTCGAAATATGGTTGAATTTGTCGTGATATTTTTACAAGTCAGATTTTAAAACGAAATAGGATTGGAATAAATTGAGGGAATTCTAAATTGTGGACTTAAAATAATTTCTCATTGATATGGTCTTAAATATATTATAAAACTGATTCCCACCTCAACTATGTATAATTATAATTCAAAGACGATAGGATATCAAAAAATTCCATACTACATTTTCTCTTATAAATGATTTGTTGTCATAAAAAATGATGTAAGTAATAGTCAACAATAAATACCGAATTTATCATTATTTTTCAGATTGGAGAACCAAAAAAGGCAGCTGGCCGTTATTATGGGCTGTTTATTTAAATACTTTAATAGAATGATCGCCTAGCAACTCGTCCGTCAATCGAATAGAATTATCGAATTATCAATAGATATTAAAGTAGAATTAAATATTTTTAATATTAAAACGAGTTATGACCTGCTAGAACAAAAAAATATTTGAATAAATTAATTCTGAAAATTAGCTCAACATACATTAAGGATTCTTAACTAATGAAAGAATTCCTATATGTAACAACAAGAGAGAAACTTAAATAATCATTATTTCAGAACTCTTGACCACAATTAGTACATCAATGAATTAAACGGTCAAACCAAAGATGATTTAGTTGAATATCTTGGATAGTTTAAGAAGACCAAGAAGGCATTAAGAATAAGTTAACAAACACTCTTAAAAATATAATTAAATCATTTGTTGATTTCTATACATCGATCCATGAAACAAAGCATGCAATATCTGAGACGCGTTTAAACCGATTATTTATTATTCACCAATATTATCAAATAATTTCATTTTATATTCAAAAAATTATCAAAAATATTTAAACCGTTCAGAAATAAAATTATCAATATTACCTGTCGAGCTCCCGAAGAATCACCCGACGGGCCAGCACCGACAACTGGCGGTATGTATTCCCGTGACAATGAATTGTCTAAAATTAATTATTTGATTACCTATCGCAGTTTCTGGACGTGTGTTTGGACTTGATGGCGGAGAATCCAAAAACTATGATAATATAAGTTATAAGATTCTTAATATATTTGTGAAGTTTCTCGAATTTTAATGATAAACTCTTTGAAATTAAGATTAAGTGATCGATTGAATGATATGTGAATAATTTTTAACGATAAATTCAATAATTTCATACACAGGATATCATGAAAAATATGATAATAAGATATAAACGATGCAAAATTAACGTATATAAGTTTAGATAATAAATGAAAAAATTGTTTATGAATGAGGTGACCGAAAAATGATAAAATTATTTCCAAAATTACCTCTTCAGCGCTAAGAGGGAGGTTTTGTACACTTTCAACTTGGTTAGGTGGTTGATATGACGCTGATACAGTTTGAGATTGTTGTGGATGTTGATGCCCCTGTGAATTAATTTTTGAAATAAATATCAAATAAATGAATATTTTGCAGTGTTTTTAAAAAAATATCATATAAATACCCAAACGTTATGCTTGGACAACACGTTCACAGTATGAATTTCAATCTTAACAAAAGTAATTGTAATTTAGTGTAATTATCAGTATAAATGTAGAATATTTGCATTTATTACACATTCTCAAAATTTTTAAAAATTTGAAAATATGGAATTTTTGTCAAACATGCATATTCTTATTGTCAAAACACGCAGTAAAACATTAAATCAGAGAGCATGCTTTGATTACTCCGAATCAGATAAATGAGTATAATCCGCTGATCTCAAAATCTTGGAAAATGTTTAAATAGCACACTTGACCTCAAATCAGGGTGATTTAGATGAAGTAAATTAAGAAAAACTCAACATCACAAACAAACACTGAGTTTTCGGTTAAAAGTGCATGCAGCNACTTTGGCAGGCAACAAAATATATCTGATTCAAAATATTTGAATGATTGAAATATTCACGATCTGATATTAAAAACGACGGCGATCAAACATGAAATGTATGATTATTCATATCGATGTTTTAAAAATAATGGAGATAGAGAAATCATCACAATTATTTAGAGGATAAATGTTTATAGATAAATATAGCTGTCTTTATTGAATAATTATTTACTAGGATTACTGCAGAAAATTTTTGTATATTCATAATACTTATTCCATTTACAACACAGCAGGAGCATTAGTTTTCAAATCAAGAGCCATTTGCCATCTTAACATGTTTTTTATATTTATTTCAGTTCAAATGGAAGAATAAAAATAGGACATATTCTAGAATAATTTAATATCATGTAGAAACAGTGTCGTCAAAGCTATATAAAATACTTTGAAAAGTCAATCTTTCAGGCTATCTTGCTTCTATCAAACATATAAGATAATTCGTTTTGAACTATGTTTTTGATTTAATTAGTCATTGATTCGGTTAAAATATCATATTATTTGAAGAACAGAGTAAACTAAGAAAACCCTAGTCGCATATTTCGAATAACAACACATTAATTACCATGTAAATCATACCGTATTCATTTAAAAATACGTTAAATTGATGCTAAGCAAAATCGATGATTATTTGAGGTAGACATTGTTTAAATAACTCTAAGTATAGTTTAATACGATTAAAAATAAGGTAATGACAATACTCATATTTCTGAATTTTGGTTATGTTTTTAGGGTAATGATTAAAGAAGATAATTCTCTTTTGTGTTCAAAAAATTAACTTCAAATTTTCAAACATTGAGAAAGATTATTTAGTACTTAAAACAATGGAAATGAAATTCGTTTAAAATAAGAGTGTAAATACCTCAGAAATTTCTGGAAGTATCGATTGTGCAGGGAATTGTGAAGACAGAGTAGTATCACTGTTGGAAAGATGTGTAGACGCAGTCTAAACATTAAAAAGGAGATAAGAAAAATACTTTATTGATTAAGAAATGTTAAAAAATACAACAATAGAAAATGGATGTATTTTTATTGGATGTGATGTTATTGAAAATCAAGTGTTGCTTGGAAAGAGCTGAAAGTCACCTGATTAATTGAAAACAATCGACAACCAATACACTAACAATAAAGTGTATTTTCTTGGTTATAAAGCCATGAAATAGATTCAAGATTAATCGACTAATCTGTATTGTTTATTTATTAAATATGCATTTTGAGACAGAGGTTGATTGAAATAAATATCACCCTTGAATATTAAGAGTAAATAGAACGATTTTCCTCTAATGATTAAATTAAATTTGACTCTAGAATAAATTAAACATGTATGGATAGAATTTCAAAATCAATTACAATGAAAACGTCATTAGAAGATTTAGAGCATCATTCTCGTACATACAAATCGATAAGGATTAAAATGGGTATCTTTTATGTATCTCTTCACAGAATTACCAAAAAATGTCACAGATATCAGTTGTTGGACAGTCACAATTAAACAATGAAAAATCATAATTTAAAAGGGAACCAACAAAATTTAAATAGATATTCTTGTTTTGAAAATTTTTTATGATGGATATTGGTTCATTTGATGAATCTGGAAAGATGATAAAAATATCTGAAAGTCCTATCTATATAAGAAATGAAATAGACAGAAAAATTAACATGTTTGATTCCTCATGTTTGTTTTTGACCTCTTTGATGATTAATCATATCTAAATATCAATTTAAGACTAAATGGTTGGCCCTATTGTCAGACACTTATTTTTACAAAAATACACATCTCATCCCTAACAGTCAAAATGAAACTTCCCATCAACAAGTAAATACAATGATTAAAAAATACATGACCGAAACATGGCACTTAATCAAGATATATATCATCTCTCAGAGAACAATTTATCACAGTTTTAAATCGTTCGGAGCAATCCAAAACCGTAATAAACTTCAACAGACAAAACCGTACCAAAAATGCATGATAAATCAATATTAAATGATAAAAGAGAGGAATCATTGGAACACTGTATCAACAAATAGACAAGTGTATCCCTATTAACATTTAAAATGTAGATTCAAGAAAAATGAAAATACGCCAATTTATTTAGATGATAGTTACTAATTTAGATAATAGTTAAAATTAACCAACAAATTTCGCATTTATCAAATAAAATCGATGATTATTTATTTTATATCAAAATTATCAATGGGCGCGCATTTGTTAATTTTTTCAGTCAAATTTCTTAAATAATATTGTATTGGCTAAAGGGACAGTCTGGATGTCATGGGTCATAAAAAAGATTCGTAAGAATAAGGTCGAGTATATAATTTTAATAATTAAACTGTTTTCATCTGAACATATCTAACCTTCTATGATTCAGTTTAAGCAATAGTGATTATTATTTTCTCATCGGGAGCCAGGCAATCATATTCGTACAAAGATTTGATTCGATAGATTTTAAAACACCGCAATTTCACCGTTAAATTATTATGATAAAAAAAATAAAATTTTTGTAACAAATAACGTATTTTTAAAGACAGTTTTAAGATTTTATAATTTCATTTACTCTGTTTTCATCTTGTAACGATTATTGTAATTAAATCAGATGAAGAGCTTTTCAAAGAGGAATAAAATGAAAATGAACATCATATGAAGCAAATGTTATAAGATGTGGCTCATAACCAAAAGATATCATTTGATTATTTAATTTCTGAACATTTTATACAATAAACGAATCAATTTTTAATACAAATCAGCCAACAAAATCACCCTTACATAAAGTAAAAAACATGCCAAAATTGTACCAAACACAAGTTATTCACAATAATAATTTTTAAAAATATTAGCTATTCAATGTTTTCAAGTGTAAAGTAAAGTGTTAATTGTCATTTATGAACTTTTCGCGATTGCTGGCTAGACTTCGGAATTTTTCGTCCAATTCGAGTTGTCAATATTTATGACAAAAATTCAACCAAAAAATAAAATTTTAATTCATTTAAATTATAAGGAATTATAAGATTCCTTAAATGTAAATGAAAAAATTACTTGTTGAGATGACAATGGTGCGGTTAACCAATCATAACCTTGACTCGAAGGGTCGACAAACATTCCATATGATCCGTCTTCTAAAGATGATGGGAATTAGATTCAAAATATACCTGTTACTGCATCGTAGCTATCCGATCGTTGAACAGGAGGAGGGACAGGAATCTATTTATTATAAATGAAATATTTTATTTGTTAATATTATCAGCGTGAAAAATTTGATTTATTTTTGAATATGATATCAGAGATTTAGAAGTTGTGCAAGTAATTTTTGCACTAATTTATATCAGTGAATTAAATAATATTCTTTCGAGGGCATTACAAAATACTCAGATTAAAATCTCAATTTAAACTTAAAAATATATGTTATAGCTGAATATTCTGCTTTAAGATAGTTTCAGTTTATAAATATATAAAAAAAACTTCATTTATTACATTTCAAATATGGAATGAAATTATTTGAATTTTGATGAAAGGTGGATAACCATATAATTATATATGATTTATTTATCAAAATTTAATAAATATCAAGTTAACAATTCTGTTTGACTGAACAATAATATTGAGTGATTGTACGGTTTCCAAACAAAAATCCTCAGAATATATATGAAGATCGTCAGATTGCATATAGTTTGCCACTTTTTAGTTTACAGCTCCAAAACAAGCGAGGATATTTTATGGTATTTTTTAATGGATAGACCTAAAATAAGTAATCGAAACCATGACTGTTATAGTCACTCCGCATATTTATAAATCTTAAAATTTTTATTGATTGATTCATATACATTTAATTAATGGTATTTGTTGGTAACCCGATGAGGCAATTATTTTGAAAAATAATGAATTATTTATATTGATGGAACAAACTTCAATTAAATGCACCAAGCAAATTCGAAGAGCGTCAATTTGATTAACGGAAATAACCTTCGTATTGGCAAATTTGAAACCCACGAGATTGAAAATCGAACTCAGAAATGAATAGCTGTAAGCGAATGGTAATATTCATACATTTAGAAAATATCTTAAGCTGTGAATTAGCTAAAATTAAATATGTTGGGAAACTTCATCTCAGGACAGGCTAGGTTTTATTTGATTAATAGTATTTTGTAATCGTCAATGGCTAAAACATATGCGGAACATTAGAAGCTATAATAAGCTGGAAATTAATCTATCACAGTATATATTTACAAAATATTATTTATTAATTCTCAACACGTGTTTATAGAATTTATATATTTTGAACAACTGTTTAGGACGCCAAAGAGTTTATTCGTAACGTTTTCTGAAACATTTTTTAATGTTAAATATTTAACTGTCAATCTTCATTAATAACCTTTGTAAATATGTTTTTCACTTCACGATTAATATTCGAACGATCAAATATCAAACAAAGAATATAAAAATTATAAATGTTAGTCAGTGAATTCATGATAACAAATGATTAAGTACGATTTTTTACTATCAGGCACGTAGATCACAATTTTCAATTATGATATATAAACTGTCCAAAATTAATGATTAGAGCCTGAAATTTAAATTTTAAAGAGTTTTACGCCTTTTAGCAAGAAATTATTTGGATAGATTTACGATAATTTCATTTTCAGATTATTTTGATGGAGTTGTAAGAATATTAACAAAAGTATCATATTTAATGCTTGGTTATAATATTAATAAACATCAGAATATATATGTGGTGTTCATATTGTCATATTGAGATTTTCAAAGAATATGAGGAGTGTTTAACGTAAAAACTACACGCTCATGCCATGATATATTGTTGAATGAACCGATATATTTCAAGATTCCAATTTATATTTCTGAAAATTCAAAAGCATACAATCTGTTAAAAATAATGCGATATATTTTGATTCAAAATCCTTCAGGATTATTAGAGTGACCTATTTTCAGAGATGTAATTTTGTGTCTATTGAATTTAGACAAAAAAAATTTGTTGATTTTTATATCTATTAATCTCGACATCATTTGTTATGTTAGTCCTCAGAAATAAATTTGGTAAATTATAAATAATGTGAATAGTTTGCAAATATAAAGGATTGTCTGCGTGAAAATCATTCGGAAAAAAATGTTAACTTTTTTAGATAACAGCGTGATTGAATCAGACGAATTATTTATTTTCACTTGTTTTGAATACATTAAAAATGGCTAATTATGTTTACGTATCCGATTAAAAGTAACGATGTTTAAATATTCCAAAATATGAAAGAGAATGTTGATAAAATATTGTATATTTATATAAAAATCGTAAATACAACGCGGGTGATGGATAGAGGTTCTTGTGTCGGGTTTTCGGTATGGGTATAAAATTATATTTAGGAAAACAGATAATGTTATATATTTCATAATAATATTGTTTGAAATTGCATTCAAAACAAAAAAATCCTCTCTATGAATTCAATTATTCAATAATGATAAAAGTTTTGAGAATCATAGTTAAAATAAACTGATAGATATAAAAAATGACTCAAGAAAATTTAAATTATACGTTGAGTTGATCATTAATTTAGAATTCGAATATTTTGTGCTGTTTTAACTCTTTTTTGGAAAAAAGGAATTCAGAAGAGAACCGTTTATTGATGAAAGCAACTTTATTGATTAGAATACTAAATTTTCGAACATCGTACACTCATTAATAAAAATCGGATTTAATCCAAGAAAAAATATATAGCAGTTTATTTAAAACGATAAATTCCATTGAAATGACAGCATACAGATTTTGTAAAATCTGACTGTGTTGTTTCTCGAGAATAGAAATTTTATAAAATATGAAGGGGATTTAAAAATTATCAATTAATTGGTTCGGAAATATAAGAGCTATATAATGTAATTTTAACAAAAGAGGAAATTTCCTTAAAATCTCCTATAAATAGTCGGATACAAAATAGTTTTTACCAATCAGAAAAACAATAAATACCGAATTTTTTTGCGAAGTAACACGTTGTGCGCGAGGATGTGTCAGATGCACAATATCTCTTCTAGGTTGTTCTGGGTCATTCTATTAATTAGATGACACAATAAGATTGTAGTCTCATATAATCTTTAAACACAAAATTAACAATATGAAATTATAATAGGATCGAAGATTACGATCTTGATAGAAATATATAGGAATTTGTGCTAAATAGATGAATTAAGATGATGAACTAATGATATCGAAGATCAAATCACTAGTAATTTGATTGATTGTTACTCGGCAAAAAACAAAACCTTGAGCTGTGCTTTGTTCCAAGCCTACACAAAATTTATCCTGAGACATAGGCTGTGGTATATTTAACAGTAATATCCTATTGATAGCCTGATCATTATCATTCAAATAAATTGCGAATCTTTTTAAGAGATAAACTATAGTTAAATCCTAAACCAAAGAGAATACATCTGTGTTTAATTTAATGAATATTTAAAATAATTCCATTTTTTCGTCGATGGATATCATTCTCAAGCAAACCTATCAACGTTCTTAGGAATGATATGACTGTATGAATATCTGTGCGTATATTCAACATATATGATAAAACTATATTCCGAAAAACAAAATCAAATGCAAATTGTAAATGTGTTTAAGCAAATAAATTGCCTACGTCCTTATATTTTATTACTTTGTTAAAGGAGGCATCTCAATTCCATCCAAGAAAAAAGATTTAATAATAATTGACGACGTTTACAAAACATGCGTGATCCAATCAATATACAGATTACAGATTTAAAAGTTAAAAATGTATGATATTGTTTTCTCACAGTTAAAAAATTTGTTTTAGATCCTTTAGTTATACAGTTCAGATCTAAAAAATATTTTCTTCAATTATCCATGTATATTATTTCAAATGAGAATTATAAGCACTCATGCATAAAATTTGATTTCCAATGTTCAAAGAATCAAAGTGATAAAAAACATAATTGAGCGGAAAAATATAGGAAGTGTTAGGAATGATCCTATTTCCTAGTAAACAACAAATGACAGTTTTATACGGTATGAAGATCAATAACATGTAATGATGGAAGTAATATAGAAAAATATAATCTTTATAACATAAGTATTGGTGGGTTAAAGATCTCGAATATCGGGTTTGCTGCATGTAAAAGCATTTAGCCAAGAATGAATTGATTTTTGAACTGAAACTACCTAAACTAAGAAAAATCGTCGAAACGATAATTACCAAAATGGCAAACACTTGAAAGCATAAAATGGATTTCCCCTAAATCACTAATATAATAGATTTTTTGTTTCTAAATTTAATTTTTTAGAATTTGATGATTTGAAACAAATTTATCGATCTTTCTAATCAACAAAAAAACTCAATGGGATAAAAAAAATGCGTTCAAAGATATAAAAATTGATCCAAAACAGTCTGAAAATATTTTCCATGTCAATAATACATAAAATTAATTGTGAGAGTACCATTTCTCTTTCAATCAATAATGCCTGATTGACATGTTTGTACTTTACTCTAATTACTTTTTCAGGTCATTTTTCTGCAAATTCATAACTACTCAAACTATTCTCCATAACAAGTACTTTCAGATCCCTGAAATGCTGTGTTTTATAAAATGAAAATTTATCCTATCTGAGATCTGTTTTTAGTTGAAATTAGATGATACGCCAACAGTGATATTAGCAGACATGAAGAAATAATTACATTGGTTAAGTAGTAAAATTATTCAACGTGAGACAATTATTCATTATTTATTAGATCTGTTCGAAGTGTATTTGATTCGGCAATGTAGGGAGGAATTCGAAAGTAACGAGTGAGATTTTTGACATTCAAATATCCCTTTCAATATTTTAAAAACACTTTTTCGCTGAAATAATACAGTGATTCTTTTAATGCACAACAATAGAAATAAGATAGTAAAATTCAGTGTTTACTCGGATGGTTATGTCTTGGTTTGGACTCTATTTTATTTATATAAAAAATAAAACCATGTGTGAATAATTCTGTAAAAATGGTTATAAATGATTTTGATAAAATCCTAATTAAATGGAACAAGATTTGTTATGTATGGTCAGTTCATGAAAATAGAACTGTGAAAATTATTGAACCGAAATATGTTTACATGTGCCATCTAATTTCTTGAAAATTTGTTAATAATTATATGTACGCGTATCAAAACCACATGCAGACGTATAATGTTAATATAAGTTAAATACGAGCTTCTGAGTGAAATACTTTGTTGGTTTTATCCAAAAAAGAATCCATGGAAAATAGTAAAAAATTTTAAGTGAATGAAAATATTGAAAACAATTTATACTGTAGCAATGGTTTGCGGGCCTGTGTAGCTTACACCCAAAATATCCGATCCACTTTGAATATTGGAGGATCGACCTGGCATAAAATCTATATTAATCTAATAATTACCATGTTGTGGTGCATAAGCATTGTCTCTATTTTCTTCAAAAAGATTGAGAGACTAGTTTTAAAAAATTGAAATTTCAGTCGAAAAGTTATGAAGAAAATAATGAACAGAATCGTAGGTTTATGTCGTGGTTATTTAATAAATAGTTTCTATTATCCGTGGTTTTGCAAAATGAGTTTTAAGTAGTCTCCACATATTTAATATATTCATATTGGTGTAAACGTATTTTTTTATTATTTGAAAACATGACTCATGATATTTAAAGACTGTGATAAACAGAATTGAGGTTATGTGATTGGGTTTTACACAGCATTAATATAAAAAACAGTAAAAAGAAAAAATGGGCATAAATCAACATATTTATTTTATCTACTCAGGCATTGAGATAAATCGATGTAAAAAGTGAATTATTTTGGAACGTATAAGCCTTAATTTCATTAAGGGTAATTTCTTTGAAAGTTGGAGGCTCAAAGTCTATTTTTGAAAGGTAGAAAATTAACCTTCATGAAATTAATATTTTGACGACTTTCGCTTTTACGTTTCGAGTTATTTCATGTTTTTATAAATCAAGTATAAGCGTGATATCGAATAAGATGTGTTATATTTATTAAGCAAATCGAGTCATCATAATTTAAAGGATTTGTATTATGAAGCCTAAAGATTTTTCAAACTCCCAAACAACGCTTTATTGTAGTTGTTATTTTACGTATATATTCTGGTGATTTGTTTTGGGTATAGACGAAATTAATTCGAACATCTTTTGCCAAAAAGATTGAAAAATCTGGCTTTGTGTTAAGTAAGTTATTATAATATTTTCAATATCCTTTCCTTTATTTAGCTTTGATTGTGAAATTATTAAAGGTATGATATACTAATATAAAGTTAATAGTTATTGTCTTGTTTGAAGAAATTACAATTTTTTCTTGTATATTAATTAGCGGTTCATATATCAAGTGTAATTCTATGCTTCGAGTCATTGGGCAGCATAAGATTTTTTATTAAATTGTATTTCGCATTGTGTATTGTGTTAAGAAATCAGGTATTATTTAACAGCTAAAATTAATTCGAAAATAACAGATAAATTTAAGCTTCAGATAAAAAATAATGCCTAATACAAATCTAAACCCACAGAGATCCTGGGAATATCAGTAAAAATATTTAGCTAAATTTGATATACGAGATCATATTTTCAAAATCAAAAAATGGCCAAATTAACTATGAATTGTTAATAATATATTTTTCACACAAGTGAAGAAATTTTTGACTTATATTAACACGTTATAACATAGTGTAGAAAAATTTACCATTTAAAATTACATTGATACAAAAGAAATATAAAAATTTTGGTGAAAAACATATGATTAAATACCTTGTCCACTACTGAACTGTCAAAGTCTACTACGGGGGTGTCAGGTTGTTGGGCCGATATCGGATTGATGTTTACCTAAGTTATAGTTTATGAAAAAATCGTTTAATATTAAAAACAAATTTAATGAATACACTATTGCAGGCCAGTTAGATGTCTTTCAGCTGTGCGCTATTAAAATTGTTTTGAGATAGATCTGAGATACGTATAAACTGTGCTTTCCATGGGATAAGGTGAAAATAAAATGAATTTGATACAAGGCACATGCTCGAAAATTGTTACAACATTTTTTGAATTATCTTGAAATTATATTTCACATGACCAATACGCAAACTAAAGAGCTAAAAAGAATCTATATCCATCAGACTGAAAAATTGCTGAATGGTAATACCTTGGGAGTTTAATTATTGGATTTAAGGATCGCCAAGTTTAACGATCATGAAATTAGGAGTAAAAATTGTTAATTAAATTCATAAATAGTTTTACATATCATAATTTCTGTCTATAACAATTTATCGTCCACAAAGTAAATTTCTCAAATCATATATATGTTGATGTGAGATACTCATTTTTAGAAATGTTAAAAACGATTTACGTTTGTTATGATCAGAATCTGATCAGTATTGCATCAGACGATTCCAATTATGGATTGTTTAATTGTAAATCTTTTCTAAAAATATTAAATGATTTGATTTGCTGTATAAATTGAAATCAAAAGCACTGGTTCGAGTTTAGTGCACATACAATATTTAATGTATTAAAATAATTTAATGATTTATATATCGAATTACATCATCTGCAGTTGGAGTAACCAAATCATCTGGATCCCAATTGAACGTTCTCTTGAAACCCTAATCATTAATAATTTTCAAAAAAAATGAGATAAAATTGAATTCAGGTTTACGCACATCTCGATAAAAAAAAACATGAAGAGAAAATTTAATTGTTAAGCGGTTTATAAATTTATGATTTTAAAATAATGTTCAAAAATGAAATAATGCTGGCTTTTTATTAACATTTTATAAATTATCAAAATAACAACCTGGATATATTTGAGGATTGACAAACTGAAAAATGCTTGTTCAAATTATTCTGCAACTTAAAAATTTGAGTCTCAACGAGAATTCATATTTAATTAAATAAATTTTGTTATTACTGGAGTAATACACAAAATTTAAAGAGTAAACCACAACAATTATTTACCGCTTAATATTAAAAACAATTGCCAATGAAGGCTAATAATTAATTTAGATTAAATCAAAATTCATTTTATACTCAGATGACAAAAAAATCATTATCATAGTTGACTAAATTAAAATTAATAAGATCTGGTCATAAATTAAGTATATATATATTATAAATGAACATCTAATGATTGAAATTTATATTAAAAACCTTTTTAATCAATATTTATATTATGGCCTTTCAAAATATTCTCGACCTCCATTTGACAGATATCGAAAATATACTCTCATCTATATTATGAGGGTTGTATTCGTGAAAAGCTATTAATATTATGTTTCATATGTAAATTAATATTTGTGCGATTAGGGGAATTAAGGAACAATCTTTTTCAATATTTATAGCTTGTATTATACCATTTTGAATTTTTATAAAGACAATTTTCCTTAATTATTCAATGAGAGTTATCAAAGATGGCCTAAAAATCAAGAAATCTTCAAGAATGAGAATTCTATCGCTTGTGAAATATCCCATTTCATTACTTATACGAGTGAAATTAAATTTCATGAAAAAACATTCGAGACGATGAATAATACTAAAAATCATTTTGTTTCTATAAGAATTAATCGAAAGTGTTTCCTGATCAAAAAATTGAAAAGAATCAGCACAAAATGTTAAAACGCCTCTGATTTAAACAATAATTACACGAAAAAAGAATTATTTCAAAAATGTTGTAAATATCTCATGAAATTTTAGCCGAAAAACATTTAAGTTGAGAAACAAAATCAAAGACAAAAATCGATAGAATCAAAGTAACCGATTTAAAGTATCAAAATAGAATTTTTTTATTTGATTAAAAAATACTGATCGATTATATGCTTTATATAAAGATAAACTGCATCAATTTCAATTTGATTCTAAAATTTTGAGTGTTAAATATTTTCAAAAAATTATACTATTCGTTTTTTTTCTTCATCTATTTCAGGTTCATAATTAATTAGAAAATATAAGAAATATATCAATTTTGCACCTGTATTCTGAATATACGTCCTTGATGATCATGGTTTAAACACGAGTCAAAATAATTAAATCGAGTGTAAACATGAATTTTAGGGATTGAAGGCTAATTTGTTATCTTTCTCTAGAGATGTAAGGAGGTTTTCAATTTCAAGTATTTTAATATTATTCAATCGAAATGTGTCGAACAAAAACAGTTTTTGGCATTTGCAAAATGAAAATCATAAATCGACTTTTCAAATCGATACTTTTATAAACAATATCGGGTTCAATATTTTAAAAGTTTACAAAATGTCAACAGGTCATTTATTTTGCCTATCAAATAATTCATTCGGATTACCAATTAAAACTATAGTTGTGTCGTGAATAATAAATATTCTACAGTCTTAATTATATCAGAATTTCCGATCAAAATACAGATGACATATATTACGTGAGATAAAATAAGTTTCTATTGGTTTTGATGAGACGTCGTCGATTTTTAATGAAAAAAGCTTTCAAAAATTTAAAAGATGTAAATTATGTTATGTGAAGATAGTTTATTGATTGGTCGACTTCTATTATTTTAGGATTTACAATATTCAAAAAAAACGTATGACACTTTTATCAATGGGATCAGATAAGAAAACAGTATAAAACTCCTGACATGAATTCAAACACTGTAAAGCTAGTCTTAAATATAACAGGTAATTTTTGGTTGATCGTAATATCTGGGGACGAATAATCTATTCAAGCCTATGTATCAAATCGATTTATTACGATGTAAACAGGATTTGTATTCGTATAAGATGCATCTAGTATAAGCAATCACCAGGTTGTTTTAAAAATGTTACAACCTTGTCAGATAACAATCTGCAGAATCTAAAATGATAGTGATTAATTAAAGTGAAAAGATCGTTCAAAAAGATGAGGTAAACGAATTTTTAAGTACAGTAAAATCTCGCTACTATGCCACTGCCGCTATTATACCTCTTCTACTCCATCCCCACAAAGTTCAAAACCAAATAAATTTACTATGCCACAATCATGTGACTGTTAAAATGAAGGAATCGTTAAATGTCTACATTTCTGCGAAATGCTCGATTATCATACGTTATAAAGGTGAAGTGGCGAACTACATCCCTATTGGTGTTCCTCACACCCAATATGATAGCCAATTCGCTACCAAAGGATTAAGGAATCATAGAGAACCTTAAGCGACACAAAATGAAACTAATTTGCTGTGCCGCAGGCTTGAAACTGTTGACAAGGGAAAAAGAGATCAACTTCACGCTCCTTGAAGCTCTACACGTCGCATCGCGTTATTAGGATCAGGTCGACTAGCAGATGATCAGGAACTGTTTCGCGAAGGGTAAACTGATTGAATAAGAGATCCAAATTGAGGCACAATATGCGGAGCTGATCTAGATCTGGGAAGCTTGGTCTGCCGAGGAAAGGATTCACGAAAAACGAGAGGTCGAACTGTCGGACTTTCTCGAAGCCGACGAGTCCCTCGAGGGTCTGTCCCATTGGAAGAAATTGAGGACGATATTCTGTGCAGTGAGGAGCCGGTGGACAGAGATGACGATACAACTGTCGTGAGAAAGTCGTTTCGTTCGAGGAAGCTCAGGGCGCTTGGAGCTACGTGCGGAGTTCATGGCAGAGAAAAGCTGGAAGCTAGGCGTGATGAAAGCGTAAGATCAGCTAGACAACCGTTCTACATGATTTTTAAAATGAAGATGCGCTAGCCTATGATTCTTGAGAGCTTTGGAAAAGATAAGTAACTTGAGAAAATAAAGGTTTTTTACAAATCCTCGTTACTATGCCACTCTTTCTCGGTCCGGAAAACAGTAATATTAACGAGATTTGACTACGTGGACAACCGGGTCCCAGTACCGTGGACAACCGGGTCCCAGTACGATACTTCCCAGCGAACGAATGCCGACCTGGTAGCGTAGCCCTAGTGGGCTGAGGATGGGGGTGAGTGTTTAGCAGGTGTGAGTCCTGCACTACCTTAACTGCTTGCAGAAAGGTGCCTAGCCGGAGTACGACCCTACCGTACGTGGACACCGTCGCACTCGCGGTCGACGTAAAGTCCGTGCAGAAATGTACCGGTGCAGGTTTAAATACCTCCAGCTGAGAGCAAAAAAAAAGTTCTATCCACCAATTTTAATCTATTTTATGTATTTTGAATCGTAAATTTATATTTGCTTATCTTTGAACTGAGAATGAATAATCTTTATTACGTGTAATAATTTATGAAATCGAAGCTACATGGTGGCAACATGATTACAATTTAACCAATTCATTATTTATGATCATTTCATTTGGTGCCGGTGTTTATCATATAAATTTTCAGTAACAAAGCTGTAAAAATTACTCTAAAATTCAGGTTTAACGACGCTGATTACATAAAACATTTTTAATTTCGATATTTTATGACTAGCTAATATTATTACAATAATAATACAAATTATTTATATCATATTCGTAACTACTCACCATTTGTTGTCAAAATTAACATTTACCCAATATTTATGTCATATAATGTGATATTCTATAAAAATATCCTTAAATGGGCTTTTTACACACCTGTGATAGAAAATCTAATTCAAGATTCAAAGGATAAATGAAATATTGATCACTACATGTTTCAGAATCCTTAGCTTGAATTGACTTGTATGTAAATTTTTGGGATTTATGTTATGGATTTGTTCAAACATATCTAGGTAGAATTTTGACCAGTTAAGAAATGGAGATTTAGATTTAGTTTACTTTAAACAGTCGTCTTTATTGCCAAAACCGGTTTTGGCGCTTATCGGTCTTTCGACAAGTATTATGTTCTGCTAGGCTCATAAATAATGTAAATCAACCATTGTTACTTAAAATTTTGGTAAATTTTATTAATGTAGTGTGGGCTCGTTGAAGCTGAAATGAGTCAATATATTAAAATCAGATAAGAATTATCGATCTTCAGCGATTTCTGACAGCTCGAAATTCCTTTTTTCAATATCACTGTTTTGATTTACAGATGTTCGAATTTTCACAAAAATGATTTATCGAATTCAGAATAACATATAAGGTGTCTGATTAATATTTCAATAGTCTCAAGTACAATACAATAAATTTCAGCACAAAAACGTGATTCAAATGCTAAAAATCTATAATATACCAATGAAATTACGTTGATTAAATTGAGACATATTTTACACCTCTAAAACATTTTCTTTGTATCTGGAAAATTCTCAAACCACAGGAGCCCATCTCAATTTTCTCAAAACCACAATGTGCAAAAATAAAAGTTTAAAATAACTAATGCAGCTTGTTTTTAAAGCAGACAAATATAAATTAATATTCAATAAAACCAATAAAGGATAATATACTCATCAATTTTGTGAAAAATTGTGTCAAAAATCTTATAAAACTTTCACAAATAAAAATACATCCTTTTTAGTTGATCGAATTAAAAGAAGTACAAATTTTTAAAATTAAAATATTAAGCGATATTAATTGAATATATTGCTTCTATGAGACATTTTAAAATGGATTATTTTTTCAAAGTAGAAATCCAAATATATGAATAGAATGAAAATATTAAATAACTTATTGATATTTCTACATATCGAATTGGGTCGTTATTGCCATGATAAGATGCCACAAGAGAATTGAAATTAAAGCCGTTGTAGTTGTTCTATCTCCAACAAAAAATCATTATTATTTTGTTTCATTATTTTTTTAACTGAGATAATTAATTCAAATATGACAAAAAATACGAATTGAAATATTCAAACATCATTATTTTTGTACGCGAAATAAAATTGCCTTTTCAACATTTTGTATTCAGATAAGCCTGACATTTCTAAACTACCAATTTCTCACATATAAATTAATTTTTAAATATGTATTCGAGAAGAGCATCTCTATATAATTTAATCGTATTGGATAAACATTGATTGAAATGATTGGGTATTGGGAGATTCTAGAATGTATATGGATTCCTTTCGAATGTCTAAAAACTATCTTTATCAACATATATATTCGGTATTAATGATGCTGTCGATGATGATGTTTATTATATAGTTTACTACGATTAACTTAGATGTTAATCCTATTTACATCGGCAGCTTTATGAAAGATTTTAAGCAATTCTGTAGGTTGTGAATGTGTATGCACATATTTATGTCAAATTTATCAAAGCGAGAATTTTTTACAGATAAATATGAACTGATGCATTGATACATATAGTTTATATTCATGATCCCTTCAAATAAAAATCCTTAAATACTATCCCGTATTTTTCTGCATATAGAGCACACATTATATATACCCTAAAGATCGAAGAGCACCCTCAAATACCGAGAAAAACAACGGGCGCATAAAAGCAGGAGATACGGTGTCCCTTAATGGGATCAGGTAGACGCACTTTGTAAGAGACTGTATTTGTCGAGAACCCCCTGTTCGGAGTACAGAATTTTATTATGACTTTAAAAAAACCATTAAGCGCCCACCACTTCGGGCTCCTCTGTCCACATAGGAGGAAGCCTGAGTTATATTGTCTCGAAATTCATCCGACAAACTTTGTCTGTCGTTTTTAGTTCTCCTGGTTTATTTAATGTCTAATTTACCTAATATAAGCGACAAAGACCGAAAATTAATTGGTGGTCGGAAATTATCGGCATTTAGACAATTACAAATGAGGTGCGAAACGTGACTGTGGAGATGAGAGAAACATAATTAAAAGCATAATTTGGAGAAAAGAGCGTACACAATACAAAGGTGCAGCTTTGGTTGAAATCTGAGACAGGCAGCCACTGTAAACGATTACCCCTACTTATCTTTGGAACCGATCTTCAAGTTTCATCAAAAATTACAGGTTTCATTTCATGAAGTAACGAAGTCAACCGAACTAGTCAATTTAGATTCATAAAATATAATCAAGTGGGCGTTGATTTCGAATTGTCCATAACAAGTGAATCAACTTTCAAAATCGCACGGGGCAGACTCAAAACTATTCCGCTACCATGTCGTAAATTAATGAAAAACTTATTTAGACAATACGTTCAACAATTTTATATCGTGCTTTCCACTATAAACATGTGATTGTTGATAAGCGGGGCCCATTAAAGGGTTTAAAGAATATCGCTAACTCTCAAGTTATGTCAGGTTCTTGACAGAACTATCGTATTTCACTGTACTTTCGGTAGGCACTAAGACTAAAACCTATTTCCCTAAAAGATGAATAAAGCGAATTATATTTTATTGATATTGCTTTAACAGCGCCTCGAAAGAAAAATAACCTTTATGAGAGTCTGTAAGGAGCCGATATCTAAAATTGATTTCCAAACAGCCAAATGTTAATATGGGTCCAAATAAGAATATTGATCCTTCCGCTCACAGCCCTCGCTTAAAAAAAATGCGGGACAGCATACTTAAATTCCATTGAAAAAAATCGTGAATTCATTACAACGGCGAAGCATTTCGCATCAACTAATATGCTTTGGGGAAAATATGATAGAATCCGAAAGGAAAAATATGAAAATGATTTTTTATTGTCATCAAAGTGGTTGAAATGGTAAAAGGGTTTTGGATGAAATAAAAAGAAAATTTGTCTGTCGAAAATGACGATAATCATACCTTTGAGAGAAGGAATAACACCAGGAGTGATTTTGTGGTGGACATGTTGCAGTGCGGGCGACACATAGTGGAGACTGCGTGTTGTTAAGAATTTATTTTCTAAGCGCTGATTAACTACGTTGTAGAGTGTAGTTAAAAAATGATCTTGAGATTAATGAAGTATCCCAGAAAGCCGTGTTTATCTCTGTTTAATTTTTAAGATTCCTGATTACCAAAACTTCGCCAATGACTCAACTTTGAGTTGATTTCATTTTATGATTCTGATTTTTTGAATAAGAACCTAAAAATCAACCCTCAATTATCGTTTTTTAAGAAATTTTTCAATATATTACAATTCTTTACAAATGTAGTGCGATATGTCCGGTATCAAGTTTTCCCACTCGGTTTTCATTCCATAAAATCTTTGGAAAAACATCACAGCTTATGAGAGTTGATTCTTTGATCTAAAACGTTAAAACTTTTTTTTTGAGTATGAGAAAACTCGTCGCATCCACAAACAGAATGGATGTAAATATTCATCATATTTACTTGACAGCTTCAGTCCAATCAATCTCAATTAATACTTTTGGGTTATGGATATTAATGTATTAAATATGTTTTCTTTTTTGGCGGCGCACCGCATTTAGATCTAATAATTGATGAATTGATTGCTATTTGTTTATAATGCTCCTGGAAAACTTGCAATTATAATATATATATTGCTCTTTAGTCTAAAAACAACGCCGTAAAAGACAAAAAATCAAGTGTACTTCATATTACTCAGAAATTAGCTAAATAATCGTTATTTTCCTTTTGATTTCTTCTCATATTTTTATGATATTTTAATCTTTTAAGGCGATAATTATATACGTCATAGCTTAATTATCATACAATTTAGTTACCTGTAAAATACTATTTCGTGGAATTACTTACATAATATTTTTTGATGAATAATCTGTGTTGTTGCAAGAATAATTCTTTTATTTAGATATTAGCTTTGTTTACATTCTGCGATCGGTTATATGACGTAGACGATTAGTTCACAAATATGATATTAAATTAAATGCCAACAAATCTAGGCAGGGTCTCTACTAATGTCAACTCCTTATTTTTAATCTTAATACTCTTTCGCTTCCCCTAAAGCCATAAATTGTCATAATATCTATCGTATATACTCGTAAATTTTATAGTGTTACCAAATTCTACTTAAATTTTTTTACAATAAGAGTATTTATTTACCATTCTTCAGATAGTTCAATTTATTTTTTTACATTTCGGAGTGTTTAATAACAGTTTTTTATGTTATTATTCATTTAAACTTATTCTATACTCAACTTTAGAAGTTAGTTCCTTTTGAGCTCTTTGGGTGATTATGGTCGATCGGTGTTTCTTTCGTATGTAAACTTTTTCATTTTAGTTTCTAGTGCTGCTTAGATTCACAAATTATACCGTGTTTAATCTATTCGATGATATCTTGCTGTATACCAAAATATAATTTACTCGATGCACATATTTAGAGAAATAATTGGGATGCATAAAGCATTTTCAAAGTATTTTAAAATCTTCGTGAATTGTTTCGTATGGTTATGAAATTATAGTTACTATTTTTTTTCGAAATTTACATAAATATGATTGGGATGTGATCAAAGGTTCATATCTTTAATAACTTGTGACGTCTTTCAAACTACTTTAATGTTTCTCCATTAATCATGGAATTTTCATTCGATATACCGACTAATTTTTTAATGACCAGAATCCAGAAACTAGGTTTGATGTTTAACCTACTGGGTTTTGCGACCAAAATCGGCATCCGTGACCACAAATAGCGGCACTTTTTTTAAATAAATTTTTGAACATAATAAATGACTGTATCGACGAAAATGAAAAAGTTTAATGTTCAGCATGCCTGTACAGCATGATAAATAGTTAAACTTTTTTTCGACTATGTGCCTTAAAGAACAAGACATTCTTAGAGACTAAAGTTATGCATATCTAAACATAAAACAAAATCTATTAATTTAGCTGTTTTTTGTTACTTCCTTTGATTTTCTGTTAAATTCATTGTTACATTTCACACTATTCATCGGCACAACCCGCTTCCTTCGATAAAAAACCATATAATAGTAACTATTATTTACGTTTAACATGCATGCTGAACATTAATTATTGTCATTTTTGTCGATACAGTTCTTTTTTATGTTCACAAATTTATTTAAAAAAGATTACCGCTATTGGTCGCAAGACCCGGTATTAAAAGAGAAAATTTCGTCATATCCCTCTACAATGGCGAATATTATTGTCATATATACCATTTAAAAGCCTCAGATACATTTTATTAATACGTAAGAAAAATAGAATATAATTTGTTTCCCTTTTTTCAATTTAACATTGCTTATTTACGAGAGCATCCATCCTGTCTGAGCCACGGATTGGAGATCGGAGGCCAGCATTGATTTCGTGACAGGCTTCAATGCTCGTTTCATTATCTAGGAGTGTCGTAGCACCACCTAAATCGTCCAAGGCCTCAAACGGACCTCACCTGAGAAAGATGTAATTATAGACGTTCCAAAAGACACAGGAGAATGTCGAAACCCCCGTAATAAAAGAGGGCGATGAAAAGCGGAGAAAATGATACCTATTAAGGAGACGAATAAGTCGCAGTCTAGAAGAGTCCATGTCCCACCTTAACCATCTGGTCTGAATACAGATTCTTATGAAGTCTCTATGGAAGAAGATGTTGAACCTCTACTTACAGGACACTTCGCCTTCCCCAACCACGGATGATAAAGACTAAGATAGAGTACTTTCCTGATTAAAACTGAAGTTCAGTCTTAAAAATTCTTTCAATCTTGTTGTTATAGAAACATTTAACTCAAGGATTCTGTGAAAATTGTCAAAATTAGCGTAATTCCAAGTATTTTTCTAGTATTTATCGATGTTGGTATTTCAACAACAGCCAGTTGTCTGAACAGCTAAATGTACTCTCGTGAGTAGTTCAAATGGTGATAAAAATGAAAGTAGTCCGAAAAGTTGTAATTATCTCATGTAGAACTTACACTAATAGAGCTCTGGGATCGACTATAATAAATAATACAGTTTTTGATTTAGAATATATGTTCCAAGCCAGTCGAGAATAAAAGAACTAAGTCAGGCCACAAAAATGACAAGTAAAAACCTTTCTAACCTAAATACGGAAAGTAAGGTTACAAAAATGAGAGTTAATAATAATCATAATTTAAAAACAGTTTCTTATTATGTGTTCTTAGAATTTCAAGATTCGACAATTTCGAGATTTTAGTTCGACATACGCATTTTCGTGTAAACACCAGGTTTCAAGCTGTCCGGGTTCGTTAAAATAGTTAAAAGATGCAGAATTTTTTTCAAATCATCATTACTGGCCTGATGGTATGTTCTGCATTTATTCAATTTCAGTGACGAGAAAACCTTTCCAGAATATTGAGTGCCACCGAATATGGTGATATGGAGGAAACTATTAATTTTGAAATCGGCCAATATATCAGGCTTTAGCCCAAATATTAACCACCGCTTTCGTAAGTAATTCTCTTTTATATCATCATTTATGCTGGCGCCAGTGAGTTCCAACTATTTTTCCACAGATAAATCATCATGCGGCCCATAAAAGTAATGGAAAATATTTGTAACATCTCTATTGGTCAAATACTTAATAAAATAGAGAAAGTATATACAAAATCATTATATTTAGCATTCTACCACATGAGATTTTTCGTGGTTAGGAAATGTATAGATGTGATGGAAAAAAAGATGTTCCCCGAAGATAGCTGCAATAGCAACACCTCAGCTTTCCCTAGAAAACATAAAGTTGATTTGAAAGCCAAAATAAAATTTATATATTTCCGTTGTAACCTCCGTTTCAGAAAAATTGTTACGTTAGGTACATTCAAAGTAAACGTCAACTATTTAGACCTTGGTCGTTGATTGATATCTCATTATATGATCCAACTCAATTAACCATGAATATCGTAGTTTTTCTCCCTGATATTCCTCACACTTACCATGAATAAATATTGTCACCATAATTCGGGATCGACTTGCCACGGACTGATATTGATGGTGATTTTGTTTTATTGATGACCAATAATTTTCCCTTCAAATATAGTGCTCAACACCCAAAAAAAAAGAGTTGTGTATTGAACCAATTCTCATAGTGAATAAATCATTCAAGATTAACTAACTATCTGCTCGGCTTCTCCTGTTTCTTCATCAACTATGCTACCAGCCAGTTACCAAGTTTTCCAGTCGAAATCGAGATATTTGATGATGCTTACTGTGAGCTTAAAAACTCATCGTTAATTCTTAACGATATCATGGAACTTTGGAATGATATTCGATGTATATTTCGACTTTTTTGTTGACCTTAATGTCAATAATTATTTCTCTAAAAAATAGGCTACAAATATTTCTCAGAATGTTCAGGGATATCTTTAATAATGCCCATGAATGATGAGGTGCACAATAGGCATCCTCCCATATCGCGACTTTGACTGAAAACCCTGATACTTTCAAGGGGTCATAGCTGGTTCTCGGTCAGATGCGATAGATGCCAGAATAGTTAAATAGCGAGACATACGAAGATATAATCATGTTGCCTCTGAATATATCAGATAAATTTATCTGGGTCCTCTTCGAATTCCCACAGATAAGTTCCTGTGATATAGATATGTTGTAGTACATAGGTTTTCAAGTTAGGGTTGGTTAAGAACTTCTAGGGGGACTCTGAAGTGCTTCTAGGGGGTCCGCAACTCCAGCTTTGAATTTCTGTGGGGTCCATTGCATTAAAATTTTGAAAACTTCTATTGTAATACATCCAAAACAATTTTGAATTTTGAAGTTGAATCCATGTCTGTGGACTCTAATACAGCTTAAAAGAACAAGGAAAAGTTTCTGCGCTATCTCTAACTACCTTGTTACCTCAGTTAAAATGTATGAAATTCACAGTTTTACGGCCATTGAATTCAAAGTGTAGGTTTACAGCTTTTCAAAATCAACTGGAGGAATAGCTTCTATTACAGTTGCCAAACATTTCTTGAAAAATCTCAGTGGGCAGATGGTAGGCAAGATTTCCTAATTGTCAAATGAACCTCTAAACCGATCTCACATGCAATTCTAGAATTTAAGATCTAATGGAAATGGTTTTATTTGTCGATTCAGCAAACGCCTGAGATTTAAATTATATGTTGGTTCTCCTCCAACCACGTTGTGTGGATCTTTATAAAGGTTTCATAAATGTGTTCTCTATCAAATATATTCGCCAACTCAGCTGTCGTAAGACATTAGAGACAACTTAAATTCTTTTATGTTTATTAAAACCTTATTGCTTCGTCCTACGGCCTTTAAACTCCTATCTTTCATAGCCAACAATTCTTTGTAACTATCTTAAAAATGACTGATAAAACGACGAAAACTAAGGCTGATACTTCCTGTAACTTGAATAATGGCTCGCATATTTCCAGAAGCAATAAAATAGTAATGGTTGAACCACAACGTTCTTTAGAAATCCTCACTCTGGATATTTGACGTGGCATCAAGATTCGCACAGGTAGCAAACGATCCTAGCTATCATCAAGTAATTTCATTGA
This sequence comes from Thelohanellus kitauei, assembly GCA_000827895.1. Lineage (NCBI taxonomy): Eukaryota > Metazoa > Cnidaria > Myxozoa > Bivalvulida > Myxobolidae > Thelohanellus > Thelohanellus kitauei. Next base: position 44,411 of record JWZT01004511.1, read on the forward strand.
GTGCTTCGAATAATAGATTGACCAAACCCATTTCAGACTGGTTCGTCAACTAGTGTTAAATGAACGGTGATCGATTCATTTCAAGTTAAGTTAACTGGGGAACAAAATGACTCAAACCACTCACTATGGCCTCTGTTCCACATCAATAACTGTAATATTGGATATGGTTGGTTATAATGCCATATGTGATTGTATTCTGATCCATTAATATTAATACGTAAATATCGATAATCAGAATAATATTAATTTGATGAGATCATCAGGCGGTGATTATCTATTTTGACGCGTCATATCACCGTATAATCAGATTTATAACTCAATGAATTTAATAAAATGTGTCATAAAACGGTGCTGCGCATCATAATTAATTATTTTTAACAATCATTGATGAGATTGCTGTGTTTTATTGCTTGCATGTTCACACAGATATTTAGGCGTTAACCAGACAGATTTAAGATGTTGCTTTATAACACAGAATCGCTTCAATGTAGTTGTATAAACAATTATAATTCCCATTTTTAGATTTTAAAAAATCTCAGACACCGATAATTTGGTTAGTGGGGGTTGATTTCCACCTACGTTTCAGTGATGCATGATGTTAAAAATTCCGAATAATTTTCGATTATATGGTGATGTTAGAGATTTTTTGTGAAAATCCACGGCAATATCCGACAATTTTTTGCCAATAATTCCTGTTGGATGGCTTTTACATTTGCTCCTTATGTCATTGTTTTGAAGCATGCATAGTTAAAATACGCTGACAGTTACTTTCGAATTATTAATGCATCAAATTTGAAAGGCTTGCTGAGCATTAGTTTCTATGATTTTTTTTTAATTATTTGAGTAACTGGCCATTCGAGAATCAGAGATACGAATGTCAAAGTGTGGAATAAGATTTAAACCAAATGATGGTTTGATCTCGCTCAAATTACCATTTTTGTGGAAGTTGAGTACCCAAACATTGTTACTTGAATAATTTAATTTTTATGACAGTTAAAATACCTTAAAATACAGTCCGAAAGTCTGCATAATCTACGCGTATGGGCCGTTGACCTTTAAAAATACAAACTCGAGCGTAGAAACAGGGCCGTGACACGCACCTGTTCATTGATCGCATAGAAGCAGTAATACTAAAATCCACCATTGAATAGTTCAGCCATTATCGACACCGTGTGTTAGAGCACCTAATATATAGTTGAAACACCAAAAAACAGGTGATTTTTCTCAGACACATAATACCCACAACTTAGTGAGAAAGATTGTCATTGAACATCGCCCCAGAGATCCTTAATTACAAGAACACAGTCTCGAGTATTTCAGTTCACAACAACGATTCTCAACGGGCAGAAAACAATCGCGCCCCATTCAAAATACATCTTTGATTGACTCAAGCTTAGATTCCGATTTCTGTTATTATTATGTTTATATTTACGGTTATCCCAAGCTCCTTTTGTCCATACAAGAGATATGAGCATCAAAAACGTCCTCATATCTCCATTCAATTTGTCTCACTTGATAAATTCTCCTAAGGGTTCCATTAATGTATTACTTGTCTCCTGAACGTGACCATAAAATTGCTGTTCACGATATTAGTTCGTCATGTTTGTGTACCGGTTGTCCAAATCATCCTCAATACTAATCACAATAAAGGGAGCTTAATCCTCAATGTTGTTTGGTCAACATAGTGCACGTGTTCCTCAGATCTTTGAGCAGTTTCTTATTGTATGATTTACTCGTTTCGGGTAAAATTTTGCACGCTATTAAGTAATATGTATCTGTTTAACAGCGGCCAGCGTGAAAGTTTTTTATCGTTATCTTCATAAGTTTCCGAGTTTATGGAGCTGGAATGTCTAATGCCAACCTTATAATCAACACTTTAGTAGAAATTTTTTCGAATAGCTTTATGTCAAAATCTACACCACGAGACGTGTAAATATCACTGCTCTGGAACTGGCTAGCAGCCATAGCCTATTTTTCGGGAGATAAACACTACTCTAACTCATCCAAATAGCACGATGTATTTGATAGTATTATTCTCAAATTCACCGAGAATCACATCTGTATAGCAGCTAACCTTTCTTTGGATACCCGCTCAGTAACAATAATGTCAAGATGTGACTTTTGTTCAAGATTCTCAGACTGACCACCTTAATGGGAATTGGCAATTAATAAGGTTATTCGAAACTTAATTACTGAGTTCTCTTTCTCCGATATACAACTAGGGTATCCAAATCGACCGATAAAAAAACTGAACATTTTGATTTCGACTTAAAGTCATACTAGGTAGTTGAAAATTCTATAAAAAGTGGAGCCGCGCATCACCGAAAAGCATACTTTAGATCTAAGAAATACTAGGAACAGTGGCAACTGTGTATTGTATATATTGAAGCTGTTGATTTTTTGCCACGAGATTTACGATATGGGATAATTCACAGTTATAGCGCGCTCTTTTCCATTTGTCAAGATATGATTTGAATAAAACTACATGGTGTTTAAATAAGAACGAAATAGGACATAGAGCTCAATTGTAGTAAACTGAATCGCTTTTTGTTAGCTTGATTAAATGTGTTTTATAGGAGAGGATGTATTTGAATACTTGATAGGAATAAGTCAACCTGAAAAAGGTCATTGGTTCACTAGCATAGCTTCACCAGTTTGCTGCGTTGGTATAAGAAAAAGTTGGCTAAACATTTCAAATGCGTTCAATGCCGGCAGTCATAACCGGACCAACAACACCTGTTAAAGAAGATTCAGCAGATTTGGTGCAGACCTTTTGTTAATGACGTAAAATCAAACATTAACTGCGTTCTGTACCATTCAAGTGAATAATATAGGGTTAGTTCAAAATATATAATAAAAGCATTAAAAAATAACCGAATGTACGATTTTTTCCATCTTTGACAAGGAACTGACAAAAAACCAGTATGTCCTGTAGAAACCATGACGCTCAGCAACCCGATGTAACATCCACTTTCCTGGAATTTATTCATTTTAGTTACTCGGTCGCAAACTGCGTGGATCTTCACCATTATCTGATATTCACATGTTTTCGATTCCTCTGTAATTTATGAAACTATTCAGAAGCGTACTGGCGTTTCCGATCTGAGGGCAGTTTTATGGAACAACTGAGATTTTTACCTTAACAAAACGGTAGAGACATCTATTCACTAGATCGGCCGCAAGATACCTATAGGTCTTTAGATGCAACATTAATAGCATACCCAGGGAAGCTCACAAGTATTGTATTAAGAAAAACGATATTGCATCTTTGTTTATCAACATCTTACTCACTTGAACCTCTCAAAACATTCACGGTGGTTGCTATAGATGATTCGAGTAATTTGATGGACAAAATCACATTTCCCAGCGTCAGGACAAGATCGACATAAGTGATAGTTTTGGTCTGTTTATTTAAATCTAGACTACCCTTCATCTTAGGCGTAGAGTGGATTTATGTAATCAACGAGTAATGCCGGCACAGTAAAGAATAGGTATAGTATCGTTGTTATGTTATCACCCACTATCTTGAAAGTAGGTAAGTCAGTGTTTTAAATGTGAGATAAGTGGTCAATTTATCTTTTTATGGGTTCCTTGTTTGAAACAAACCATTGGGATATACTCTGATTGAATATCGATATTTTACGCTTATTTCATAGGTTTTTGTTGAGTGTTCTTTTGAAATTCTGAGGTATTTTCATAAAGAATGATCACACGCTTATGGGATGATCGATATTAGATAGAACCTTGGTTGCCTCATGTCTTCAAAGATGGATTAAAAAAACATTTTCGTTGATTTTTAAAATCTTTAAGGTTTTTTAAAATTGCGAAACCGGGTAGAATTGATGTTTAGGGATCATTTGAGGTCAAGAATCTCAATCTTTTTCGACTTTGCATAAAAGACAAGGTTTCCTATGCGAACTTCTAAAAATGTTGTGCATATGAGACTTATTCAAGAGATGTTTGATCCCACCAGACCTACTTACTGGTTCTAAGAAAATGATAGAATAAACTCTGAGTATAGAGACAAAAATTGGATGGATGTTTACCAAGTAAAGATTCAAGTTTTGTTAATAAACAAACCTACCTAACAAAGAAAGGACAATGTAGGAACTAAAGGGCTGCAAATTCAATTTTATTCCTACTCCATAATGTAAATAGGAAAAGGTCTTTTTGACCAAGAACAAAAAATAATTACGCATTTTAGTAGAATTCGAAGTTCTAACAAGTTGTCACTAAAGAATACAGTGCGAGTCATTTTACTGTTGGATATACCAGAGATCTATTAATGATTTATCACGAGGTCTTTGGGTAAAGACTAACCATTCTACATTGGTTAAAGTTATGCTTAGCGTGCGCCAATAGGCGAGCACATCGACGTTATAAACAAACGAGAAATGGCCTCTGTAAAACCCATATCAACCCCAAACATTCTTATCAAGATCGATGAAGGCCGCCTTAAAAGAGAATGACAGTATCATCGATGGAAAGAACTTATATGCGATGGGAACATCCAAGAGACGATTTAACAGAATGGAAATCGCTGGATGAAAATACTGGATGCTAAAAAATCAAGTACGATATAATTGTTTGAACATAGCTGGACCATAGATTTTTTTCAGCAAAGCAAATTCAAAACAGCCTCATCTCAAATATAAGGTTAGTGACGTTCTTACTCAATGTAGACAACCACACAAGTGAAATTACTCCAGATCATTGTAAAAAACATTATTCCAAGATCAGCAATTTTGGTTGATAAAAGGGGGCAATAAACGAGTATACGAGTGTAAATGATAAGCATAAAATCATTATTTTAATTATAGTCGGAAATGAAATCTTATTTTATTTCCATAAGCCATGAATAAGTGGAAACATAATTTTCGGGTTAAGACTGATTGGTGTCCTTCACATATAATTCGGTTGAGGGTTGTCACATCTCCAAACGGCCTCGTTGAAAAATTTGACTTCTTGCTTGAGCATCCAAACGAAAGTAAACAGCTTAGGAAAGGTGTCAGATTTATCATGGTTTAAACGCCTGTTGTCATGTTCCATTAAATTTTTCTTTGTCCTCCAAATCATAAAAAAATAAATTCGCAAACCGTTATAATCTTCATCTGACGGCATTAAAAATCGAATGAGCACCACCACTTCACGTGTTATTCGATGTAAAACAGGCCTTTATGATTCCATGGTTGAGAAAATGATTAATTCCTCGGATAATTTTTTTTATTTATGGCCTACTTTGGTAAAAGGGCCACAAAGATCTTTGAGTTCTGGAAACACTTTCCGTGCTGTCGATAATTAGACAATTCCGAAATATTAGGCCATTAATCACACTACCAAGGTTCGTTACATTAAAACCATTATTTGATAAACTTTTCAGGAGCAAATGCGTGTTATTCATGTAATTAATGCATTTGTGGTCGGTACATACAGATTGGTACCACTATCACATTCAATTACAATAAGGAATAGAAAACGTTGGAATGGTGTCATCAGCGATTCATTTGTACACCCAATAATAGCTGGGGGCATTTCACAACTTCGTCTCTAATTCCTCATTTTCTAGACAAAGCTTGACCGTTTCTCTTAAGACTAAATTTTGGGAGTGTAATCGATCTTATATTCAATTTCTGAAATCTTGTTTTTGTTCAGGCATACGCTGTTTTTTCAACTGTTAGATTACTATGGACGCTAAAATGGAGTATTAGATGATCAGAAAGAATGCTCTGGTCAGTTTCATTTCGATAATATCAGGGTAGGCCGACATTTCGTGGATGACGTATGCGATACATCCTTCAGGTATTTAGTTTTCAGGTTGTATATTTTCTACTTTGTTTGAAAAATTATGTGATCTTGTTACAAATACTAAAGCGGGAGATTTTATGGGCTGAGAGTGGCAGCCTTTTGCACATATATCCTATTCTTTGCTTCACTATATTAGGGGTTTTCTATCTCAAAAGCGGCTTGCAGTGCAAAATTCTTGTGTACTTCAATTCATCACGCGTGTAAAGTCGTCACTGTAAGTCTGGTTTTCCTTTAAATTTCAACGATATACACATATTAGTATCTTTTTAGTATTTTTTTCATTAAAAACATGATGCGACTATGGAACACTGCCATAGGTGAATTCAGAGTTAAAGATTTTTAATCAGTCGAACTAGTGAATGACCTTTAACTCACCTCTGGAAATAGGATGCTACGCTGCACTTATATCAAAACCATATGGCTACCACTTCGTCTGATGTATATTTATCACAGCTTAGTTAGGTATTCAGTTTGGAATGAATCAAATTCATCAAAAGCCCTAGTTTCAACACATCCTCGTGTAAAAGGAACAGATTATCGCACCTCACAAAGTTTTTTAAAAACATAAGCAACCACATATTTAAATCGTGACACCATACTCATAAACCCGAACGGCTTTGAGTAAGAAGGGCTGCATTGTATGAATTCAAATCAAAATCTGGATATTTTCTCTGAACTTAAAAACATCTGAACAAAAAACGAGTCATCCATATTTCGCTAGTGCCCAAGCTTAGTTTGAGATGCTTCGAAATCATCCGAGCTAACCATCTATCGTTCATATTTCATCCTTTACATTTATTTTCACAAGACCAGCAGAATTCCAGGATACACCAGACCGAAATCATATAATTCAGCCAAAATGCATATCATGGAGCATTACAGCAGCCGAAGTCAGTCAAAAATACAATTATCTCAGAATTGGAGAGCAGGGGCACGTACACGTGTACACAATTATGATAACAAAACAATGACCAATTTCCATTTCAATTTTGTACAATACATCAATGCGTTCATCGTTTAATATAAAGCCGTAAGTTTTCTGTCAAACAAAATTCGTGAAAATGGGCATACGACCTCATGATAAATTTGGCATGTTTTCGTTGGATTTCGCAAAAGTTTATGACGCAATCCAATTCTACTTGTTTCTTAAACCCAATTAAGATTTGATAAGTAGCATTATACAGATAATCATCTCTAAATTATATTAAGCTCAGATCATTACAGATTATAGTATTTCTGAAAATACACGAATTCCCGCGCGTTTTAATTGCTCGTCACTATAAGATAGCTCATCGCCTTTTAACCTGTTTAATAGTCCATTGGTTTTTCCTATGTGGCTTCATTGAGGTAACCAGGGGTAGTAGACTTCCAATCCTTTAGACTGCGTATATTTAAATTTCATTTTAGAATCGACTTAAATTGTTTCCTAATGATCCACATATTAGATATAGGTAGTTTCATTAGCTTTACCTATTTCATTTTATATATTTCTATCAGCGCAGCTGTTGAATCAGTTTTTTGAGATGTGTACCAGATTTTGCATTTAGGAATTGATTCTTTTAGGATTCAAGTGCCAAATTTTTAAAAAATTCCTGACACCTTTGTTGAGAATTCCTTCATTAAATGGTGGATTATGTTTTCTCTCTTTGTGAATAGTATTCGGTTTTACCACAAGAATGCGAATTTTTGACTCATATCCACACCAGGTAAAATAGCTTCCGATATCCAAAATGTTGTTAGAAGCGATGGCACGGGTCAGGGAAATAACGACCTCATATAATGAATGGTGGAAGCTTGTGGACAAGTAAATCTTAAAAACTGCAGGGTTATCCAATCAAAATCGTGAAAGGTTACAATCAAATTGGTTATTTTTTAAGCATTTCTATACAGAAGAAACAATTCACAAACAGACAGAAATACTTAAAATTGCTTTGAGACATCGTTTCGTACAAAATTTGATTATTATTAGGGTTTGAGTCCGCGGCATGGAAGAATTTTGATTTGTAACTCCAAAGTTCCCCTGACAATAATTAGTGAAACTAGGTTTTGAAACCATCTACGTCAATCATAGCAATCAAACCCGACGCTTTCGATTAAACTAACACGTTTGGAATAAAATATTCATAAGATAAAATTAATTTTATACTCTGGTAAAATCTTCCAGGTCCCAGTGTTTCTGGAAAAATGTTTCTGAATGTGGGAAATAAGATTGGAGGTCATTAGTAGTAAGTTTCAATACAGAATGAGTCAATTCTTTTAGTAAGGTCAATGTTCCCTTTAATTAACCGACTTCGTCTCGCCCAATTTTTCATGTTGGATAAACCTCTCGCACGAATTAGTAAAAATGCAGGATGGGAATTGAGTTGGCTATTTTATTTATAACTCCGAACTTTTTAACCCCACTCCCAGCTGTGGTAAACTTAACTTTTAAATTTGAACGGTTTTTGGCGTGCTTCTCCGATGAGTAAACATTGTCGTTCATCATCCAAAAACAAACTATGATATTTCGGGAGTTGAGGTAAATTGAATTACACCACTTTGGTTGATTTAATGGCTACTCACTGTCCTTCAATGCTTTGAAAGATACCATCAATAATTTTATGCGAAAAATTGGAGGTTCAAAGTAAACTGCTTTCCCAACCCACACTGAAACCTTAATAATAATTATCACATTTTGTCAGAAACGATGCATCGCCGCAATTTAAATTATTTCTGTGTACCAGGGTTTGCATTTTAAAAAAGAATATTATTACGTATTTACTGTTGACATCTAATGTATTTATTTATAACGATATTTTGCCATATCAAAACTATTTTCACAACCATTTTTTTGTATCATAAATAATCGAAGTATTTTTTAACTTACAAAGTCAAAATAATCAGAAAATATCAACTAGAAGTTCCATAATATCTTTAATAATAACCATGAATATTTGAGATGAGCAATAAATACGTCATTCTGCCCATTTATAAATGCTAAACTCGGTACTTGAGAATTGTTCATCCAATATAGTTGTTTGAAAATCACCATTTTGATTTTCACGTTTCACGGCTGAGATCGTCAATTTTCACGGTTTTGATTGCAAAATCTGGTATATACAAAAATGGCATGCCGATCATAGAGTTTTCCCTCTTCATATGGGTTTGCTGCTGAGTTGGCCCCACAGCGCACCTTTGTCGCACGATGTTGAATATTGATTCTGTTGTCACGAACTTTTCATCATAAATCGTCATATTTTAAGTGTTGCCGTTATCGGATACTTCATAATTACACGTGACTAAGCTCCTCGATTTGCATATTGCCGAATCACCAGCGTTATTTTACTCTGATAATCAAAAAGTTTTACCATGAGCAGCTTCAGTCATTTACAAACTGGCCGGCATTGTTGAATTAAGGCTTTATCAAGATACAGATCAAATGGATTTTCCCTTAAATAAATAAAGATTCTGGGTTACTACATCTCCTCTTAGACCCGCTGTGGGTAGTTTTATTATCTTAGATTCGAGTGCATATTCTCGTTATCCAAAAAACCCAAGATCAAAAATGATGACAAGGTAGTTTTATTTTTCTGATACACTGTTGGGATTGATAGTAGATAAACTTCAGTTTTGAGCTCAATGAACACGAAAAACACAACTTCACATATCGGGCAATTAATCACTCTCGCAAAAGCACTTCTATTCGATATCAAAGCACGTATATGCATTACATCGTCACAACCGCGGCAAGACGGGATGCCTGGATTCAAGTTATTTATAAAGGTTCCAATGTAGTGATAGACCTACATCAATTAACGTTAGCGCATGAAAAATAACAGCATGATATTTTAAAATCTAATGGCTAGATATGCTCATAAATCCATATCTTTTTTTTCATTCTTAAATGTTCGCACCTCCTTGTGCCTAGAATAATAAACTATAGCCACCTCTTTCATTTCCTCTGAAGTCACCTCTCGAAAAGGTTCTTCTGACGACGACCCTTGCATTGCTTCTTGTGGCGCCAATTCTTGCTTCAGTTCATCCAGCTGTTTTTGCCAGTTAACTTTTTCGATTAACCACGAAATCATCTTGAATCAAAACTCACTAACAGCGCCCAGCTCGGGCCTTTGGTATACTCCCATGGAACTGATTGACTTATCATTCACAACAAGTATTCAATGATCAGGCTTACGTGTTTGTGGTAGTATTGTAGGTACACCGGCAGGATCCTGGAGGGTATAAATATCTCCAATAGGATCCGGATCATCTGCATTCGAAAAAGCAGAAACAAGGCTCATCAAACGTATCTGTTGGTTATGAACCGCAAGCTTGATGAACTGAATTAACTAACTTTGTCGTAAAGACCTTTTAGTTCAGTCAGTGTGATAAGAACATAGAGTCGTTCTTGCGGTCTCAGCGATTTTATATAATTGAAGACCGAAACGACAGGGGCCGAATTTATATCTGTTTAAATTTAATGTCAGACCAGTAATTTGTCCTGAGAACGGGACGGCAATCTTCACGGGAAAGAGTTGTACCCTCAGGAGATCATTGCATCTCGTATGAGTACGCAAGCATATCGGGGCATTTAGCTGTAGCTAAATATTAACATGAAACGGTAATAGATACGTTGGCCAAATCATATTTAAAAAATACAAACATTTCAAGAATCTGCACACTCGTATTTTCTATGAAATATACAAAGAATGCTAAGATCCAATTATGGATGAAACAAAAAATTAGATTTCGCCTCTGAACGAGTTTTCCGTGATATACCGTTTGTTGGAGTTAAGCACGCGCCATAGCCTTGCCCCACTGGATCAAAAAGATATTTTATGTTCTACGATGATTTTTTATTCAATGCATACACATGAAACTCATGGAGTGAGACAAAATTAACAACACAACAAAAGAGCTTCAAGAAGTAATTCAAAAACTGGGCTTGTTGTAAGTTTCACGATATTGCTTGATCGTAAAATCACTATTATTTAAAGCGCATGCTCGTATGGACTGGCCCTTGTAGATACTCGTAGAGGCTCAGTCTTTTTTTTACTGTACACAATCCATTCATGTTTTCATCAAGAAAGATTCACAGCTACTAGTTTGCGCGTAATCAGAAGAACCAGGTTAAATAATTGATTAACCTCGATGAAAACTGAGAGAAACAGCTAATGGCAGGTGGAGGATACAAACTTAGAATATAATACATGTAAGTTGAGATGATAAAGAGGAACAAATAAATTAAGATTGAACGCGACAGGTTCAAAAGTACTGAGAAAATTGAAGGACAAAACAGAATTTGCCCAATGACAAGGACATGGAGAAGCAAACCGCATAAATAAATTTCACAAATGTAATGCGACTATTTATGGGCTAGTTTTTGAAATACATTTCATCCAAACAAAAGAGCTGGGCATCGTAACCGTTCTCCACACTTAAGGACCAGCATTAATGACGAGTTAAAATGTTACTCAGTCATAGACACATTCTAGCGAATGTATGCTTACTCCATAATACTGATCATTTAGGATAGAAGAAATAGATTGATTTGTTGGACAGTGGAGGGTCAGGGACGTCTGGAGCTGCACCATTGGAGAATGTGTAGTGGCCCCAATAAAGCCCACTCGTACTCAATATTGCAAAGTGGACACCTACAAAACTGATCGGAAACCTTAAAGCATCACTATGCCACTGAAAGCGGCTTCACACATCGTATGAAGCGTTTAAGCGAACATAAATGTTTGATCCAAAATCTTTACGTAAACATCAATCGTCGTGCTACTCATCAACAAGTGATCACAAAAAACCTGGTCGTGTTTTACGCCCTCTGGCTCCTCAACATCCGAGTCTGTCGCATGGTCCCCCAAAAGATGATGGAAACTGTATATTCTGTATGAAATAGTCACGGGAACGACAAACCTTCCGTTATCCGCTGCAGATTTAGCTCATCGCAACTCTTCATCAAAAAATTCCGTATCACTTCAAACACGGAGCAAGGCAAGTTTTGTTTGTCATAGGACAGGCCCAATATTGATAATTGCACCCAGAAAATCTAAAGAACGGGACAAAAAGTCTGAGCGTTGAATTAAATTTCTGATATGAATTGAACGCAAGGGTTGAATTATGCGTGCTTTATAAAAAAGTGGTGGGTTCAGTATGAGGGTTAAAAAAGAAACCCTGGTGATGAGATAAATTTTAATAATGGGTTAACTAAAATAGGAAGATGACGACTGCAGTTGGATTTATTAAGCGATTGCAGAGATGAGTATCTAATGGTGCCTAGTTTCGAATGAAGAGTAAAAAAAATTAAGGATAGTTTTTCCAACTATACCATGCGAGATGGCGGGCGACAATGTAAACGATTTCAAAATAAATTAACATAGTTAAAAAATACCTTGTTAAGTTTTGTACCGCTTCGTAAGGCTTCCATTAGTCGATAAGCCGATTTGGCTATTCATATATCATGATAAAATGTACTCGTTATCGTTCCATTGAAATAGGAGGCGACCAACGTCTTCTTGACTTACTTCCTTAACAATCTCAGCGCATTTTTCCTTATGTAAACAATTCGCATACAACCAACGGTAGATAGAGTTCTAGTTGGTCTTCTTTGCTAAGTGGGATGGGACCTCGAGATTTAATAAAAGAAGACCTCTCAAAACGCGGCTAAACATAGAAGGTATCTGAAATAAACGGAAGTAATACGGATCTTAAACGGACCCATGGTGTAGCCCTTTGTTCTTCAGGATCAGTATCACCAGTTTCTGCCTGCAAGAGGACTGACACCAAGCGCACGTACACGTAGGCAATTAGCATTTAGAATGATGAGGGAGTAGCCGAAAATTGCCGGCTTAAATAATATCAAAACATCATTATATGGATTCAGATTACTGGGCTAATCGCTATACTTTATCATTAAAAACGTTATTAGCTGTCGACACTGATAATCAATTCCATTAGATTACTGTGGTTCAAATATATACAAAGATCTTAGTAGCATTCGATACAGCGAATACTTTCTGCGGTTGATTAACGCCACAATATCCATAACATTCATTTATGACATCATTGATGACGGGAGTGTGATGTCATAAGTGCAGTCTCTTACCTCATGATTCAGGTTCAAGGTCGTGTCTCAAACTCAACGAATGATGTCAGATAAAGACTAGATCCTGCGATTTAGGTTAATTAGATATCCAATATTTCCTCATAAGTGAGGAAGGATAGCTAAGTTCTTCCTTAAAACTACGCATACCGGCTAAATATTAAAATATGAGCCCATATAGAAACGGAATTAAATTCTGGGTATTTTTGATAAAAGTTAACGAAATAATTTATTAAACCAAGTTTATATGAGTTCGTTCACGAGCATAAAATAAAGGCGCATGTATTCTTTTAACATGAAGTTAATCGGAGAACATTATCAAATCCATTCCTTTTGACTTCCATTCAATACACATGATTACTATATTAGATGACGATGTAATTTTAGATCTCTGTGATTGTATCCTGATCTTATGAGATTAATACTAACCATCGATGATCTTTTAATTGAATTAATACTATTTTGATGAGATCATCAGGATATGAAAATCCGTTTTCGATAGCATCTCATCAGGGTGTAATCAGATTCGGAACAATATTTTATCTATAAAATGTGTTTTAACATGGTGCTGCACATCAGAAATAAATATTTTAACAATCGTCTGTGATATCGCAGTGTTTAATTGTCTGCCGACTCACACATATGTCAAGACGTTACCCAGATTTATATATATTTTGTTTTTTAGCATCGAATCACATCCACGTAGTTATATAAACATATGTGATGTTCCCGTTTTTGGGATTTAGGAACTCTTACGTCGAGACCTTTTTTTAGGGTTAAATTTCCACGTAATACATCACAGGGTGGCAGAATGCTACAGATTTAGAGTAATTTTTATTCTAAATGCGGTGATGTAGGCGAGCTTTTGATATGAACCCCACCGCTGTCACAAAGTTCGCGGATAAATCCTATTTGATAGTTTTAAGTTTGCTTTTATTGATGCCGGCATCCTTAATATATCTCGACAGTTACTCTCGAATAATCATTGCATGAACGATGAAAAGCTAAGTGTGAATCATAATTAAAAGTGAGATTTTGATATTTCGAGTCGCTGTCGATTGTGTAGTCACGGATTCATAAATTTAAAACGGTGGAATATGGTTTAATCCAGGTGATGGCCCATATGACTCAAATTATCATTTTTGTCAAGTTTGAGGTGCGAAGAATTGTAAGATTAATGATGTTTTCGCGATGACATTCCATATAAAGCACGCAACCTTGCAAAATGTCTGCACAATCTACGCGTATGGGCCGTTGACCTTTAACAATATAGAATGAATGGTAGAAACCGGGCCACAATACATGCTTATTCATAGACCGCATAGAAACATTAAAACAAACATTAACCACTGAATACTTCCTCCATTTTTGACGCCATATGAGTACAACCTAATATAAAGTTGAAATAGCTGGAAAAGGATGTTTTATCAAATACTGAACAACCGCAATTTAGTGAGAAAGCTTGTCTTTCAATATTTCCACCGACATCCTTAAATAAAACAACATGGTCTTGTGTATTTCAGTACACAGAAACGATTCGCAACGAGGTTTGAAGGGCAGAAAACGATCTGGCCCCATTCAAAATACAGTCTGATATTGTCTCAAAGGCTAGCATTCAGATTCTGTTATTAATATCATGTTTGTATTTACGGTTATCTCAAGCTCTTCTTACCCTTACGAGAGATATGAGTATCAAACACATCTTCATATAACCATTCGAATGATCTCAGGCGAATTCTCTAGATGGTTTTATTCATTGTTTTTGTTTTCTGAGAATTCTGAAAACATTGCTGTCCGCTAAATAAGTTCCTATGGTTGCTGTACACGGTTTTCCCCACACCTACATTGCCAATCACAATTAGACAGTCGGAGCCGAAATGTGGTATTGATCTAAACAATGCACGTGATCCTCAAATCTTTGATAAGTTTCCGATCGTATGATTTGAATCGTTTAAGGTAACATTTTGCACGCTCGTAAGTAATATCCATCTTCGTTATAGCGTTCAATTTGAACGCCTTTTATCTTTTTCTTGAGAGAGTTTGAATTTAAGAATCTTGGATTTCTGATGCGAACCTTACAATCAAATTGTTCCTATCAATTTTTTCGAATCACTTTTGGTTAAAATCTACACCACGAGACGCGTAAGATTCATTGCTCTTGTTCCTGCTAGAAATCAAACCTATGTTTCGCGTGATAAATCCTACCCTAGCTCATCAAACCAGGAAGGATGTATTGGACAGTGATATTTTCAAATTTGACGAAAATCATATCTGCAGAGTAGCTAGCCCTGCTCTGAATACCCGTTCGGTCACAAAAATGTCAAAATGTGATTTTTTTTCAAGATGTTGAGACTGGTCCTCTTAATGCGAATTGGTAATTTATAAGGTTATTCAAAAACTGTATAACTGGGTTCTCTGTCTCCAATATACAACTAGGGTTTCCAGGTCGACGGATAAAAAAACACAACATTTTGATTTTGACATAAAGTCCAACTAGGTAGTATAAAATTCTATAAAAACTGCAGCCGCAAATCACCGAAAAGCATACTTAAGATCCCAAAAATATAAGGAACAGTACTATCTGTGTATTGTATATTGAAGCTGTTGATTTTTTTCCACGAGTTTTACAATATAAGAATTCACAGTTATAGCGCGCACTTTTCCATTTATTAAGATATACGTGATTAGAATAAAACCACATGGTGCTTGTGTAAGAATAAAATAGGCCAGACAATTCATTTGTGATATTTAGAATCGAGGTTTGTGGGGTAGACAAAATATTTGTTCTAGGAGAGGATGTATTTGAATTCTTGATAAGAATAAATCAGCCTTAAAAGGTCATTGATTCAACAGTTTATTTTGTTAGTGTGATAACAAGTTGACCAAAACATCGCTAATGCGTTCAATTGCTGTTCTCATAACCGGCACCAATAACACCTCTTCAAGAAGATTTAGCAGATTTGGTGCAGACGTCTTTTTAATGACGTAAAATCAAACAGTAGCTGTTTCCCACTCCATTCAAGCGAATATTATTGGGTTATTGTAAAATATACCATTAAAGCATAAAAAATAACAGATTGTCTGATTGTTTTCTATTTTTGACAAGACACTGACAAAAAACGAGTAGTTCCTGTCGAAATCATTACGCTTAGTAACCGAATGTAGCATCCACTTTCCTGGATTTTTTTCGTTTGAGTTTGTCGCAAACTGCGTGTTTCTTCACCATCATCTGATACACACATATTTTCGATTCTTATGTGATTAATAAAACTATTTAGAATCGTACTGGCGTTTCCGATCTGACGGTAGTTTTATGAAACAACTAAGTTTTTTACCTTAAAAAAACGGTAGAGACATCTATTCACTACATCGGCCGCCAGATACCTATAGGTCTTTAGATGCAACATTAATAGCATACACAGGGAAGCTCACAAGTATTGTATTAAGAAAAACGATATTGCATCTTTGTTTATCAACATCTTACTCACTTGAACCTCTCAAAACATTCACGGTGGTTGCTATAGATGATTCGAGTAATTTGATGGACAAAATCAAATTTCCCAGCGTCAGGACAAGATCGACATAAGTGATAGTTTTGGTCTGTTTATTTAAATCTAGACTACCCTTCATCTTAGGCGTAGAGTGGATTTATGTAATCAACGAGTAATGCCGGCACAGTAAATAATAGGTATAGTATCGTTGTTATGTTATCACCCACCATCTTGAATGTAGGTAAGTCAGTGTTTTAAATGTGAGATAACCGGTCAATTTATCTTTTTATGGGTTCCTTGTTTGAAACAAACCATTGGGATATACTCTGATGGAATATCGATATTTTACGCGTATTTCATAGGTTTTTGTTTAGTGTTCTTTTGAAATTCTGAGGTATTTTCATAAAGAATGATCACGCGCTTATGGGATGATCGATATTAGATAGAACCTTGGTTGCCTCATGTCTTCAAAGATGGATTAAAAAAACATTTTCGTTGATTTTTAAAATCTTTAAGGTTTTTTAAAATTGCGAAACCGGGTAGAATTGATGTTTAGGGATCATTTGAGGTCAAGAATCTCAATCTTTTTCGACTTTGCATAAAAGACAAGGTTTCCTATGCGAACTTCTAAAAATGTTGTGCATATGAGACTTATTCAAGAGATGTTTGATCCCACCAGACCTACTTACTGATTCTAAGAAAATGATAGAGTAAACTCTGAGTATAGAGACAAAAATTGGATGGATGTTTACCAAGCAAAGATTCAAGTTATGTTAATAAACAAACCTACCTAACAAAAAAGGACAATGTAGGAACTAGAGGGCTGCAAAATTAATTTTATTCCTACTCCATAATGTAAATAGGAAAAGGTCTTTTTGACCAAGAACAAAAAATAATTACGCATTTTAGTAGAATTCGAAGTTCTAACAACAAGTCACCACTGAATAATACCGTGCGAGGCATTTTACTATTGGATCTGCCAGAGATCTACTTATAATTTATCACGAGGTCTTTGGGTAAAGACAAACCATGTTAGATTGGTGAAATTTCTGCTTAAAGTCTGCCAATTAGAGGGCACATCGACGCGTTAAACAAGCAGGAGATGGCCTATGTAAAACCAAAACTTTGTGA
>JWZT01004511.1:64318-79153 GCA_000827895.1 Thelohanellus kitauei
GAATTGAGTTGGCTATTTTATTTATAACTCCGAACTTTTTAACCCCACTCCCAGCTGTGGTAAACTTAACTTTTAAATTTGAACGGTTTTTGGCGTGCTTCTCCGATGAGTAAACATTGTCGTTCATCATCCAAAAACAAACTATGATATTTCGGGAGTTGAGGTAAATTGAATTACACCACTTTGGTTGATTTAATGGCTACTCACTGTCCTTCAATGCTTTGAAAGATACCATCAATAATTTTATGCGAAAAATTGGAGGTTCAAAGTAAACTGCTTTCCCAACCCACACTGAAACCTTAATAATAATTATCACATTTTGTCAGAAACGATGCATCGCCGCAATTTAAATTATTTCTGTGTACCAGGGTTTGCATTTTAAAAAAGAATATTATTACGTATTTACTGTTGACATCTAATGTATTTATTTATAACGATATTTTGCCATATCAAAACTATTTTCACAACCATTTTTTTGTATCATAAATAATCGAAGTATTTTTTAACTTACAAAGTCAAAATAATCAGAAAATATCAACTAGAAGTTCCATAATATCTTTAATAATAACCATGAATATTTGAGATGAGCAATAAATACGTCATTCTGCCCATTTATAAATGCTAAACTCGGTACTTGAGAATTGTTCATCCAATATAGTTGTTTGAAAATCACCATTTTGATTTTCACGTTTCACGGCTGAGATCGTCAATTTTCACGGTTTTGATTGCAAAATCTGGTATATACAAAAATGGCATGCCGATCATAGAGTTTTCCCTCTTCATATGGGTTTGCTGCTGAGTTGGCCCCACAGCGCACCTTTGTCGCACGATGTTGAATATTGATTCTGTTGTCACGAACTTTTCATCATAAATCGTCATATTTTAAGTGTTGCCGTTATCGGATACTTCATAATTACACGTGACTAAGCTCCTCGATTTGCATATTGCCGAATCACCAGCGTTATTTTACTCTGATAATCAAAAAGTTTTACCATGAGCAGCTTCAGTCATTTACAAACTGGCCGGCATTGTTGAATTAAGGCTTTATCAAGATACAGATCAAATGGATTTTCCCTTAAATAAATAAAGATTCTGGGTTACTACATCTCCTCTTAGACCCGCTGTGGGTAGTTTTATTATCTTAGATTCGAGTGCATATTCTCGTTATCCAAAAAACCCAAGATCAAAAAGGATGACAAGGTAGTTTTATTTTTCTGATACACTGTTGGGATTGATAGTAGATAAACTTCAGTTTTGAGCTCAATGAACACGAAAAACACAACTTCACATATCGGGCAATTAATCACTCTCGCAAAAGCACTTCTATTCGATATCAAAGCACGTATATGCATTACATCGTCACAACCGCGGCAAGACGGGATGCCTGGATTCAAGTTATTTATAAAGGTTCCAATGTAGTGATAGACCTACATCAATTAACGTTAGCGCATGAAAAATAACAGCATGATATTGTAAAATCTAATGGCTAGATATGCTCATAATTCAATATTTTTTTTCATTCTCAAACGTTCGCACATCCTTACATCTAGAATAATAATCAATAAACCATAGCCACCTCTTGCCGTCCTTGACCCTCAGCCGCTGTGCCTGGTTCTCGTGACTTCCACCATTCCTCTTTTTGTGGCTCCACCGGTTTTTCCATCAATCTGTCCAGATGTTTTTGCCATTCATAGGTTTGAGCTACCGAAATTATCATCTAGAGTTAATAATTCACCAACACTTGCCACAGCTTCACTCTTTCTCAAGTTGAGTGGTTCATCCCCCTCTTCCTTCAAATCATCTATTGTATCAAATTTACCTGTTTGTGCGAAAATTGTAGGTTGATTGCGAGGTCCCGGGAGAGTATAATAATCTCGAGGACGATCATCAACATCAAAATCGATATGCGAAAATGCCCCCACGAAGTCATGCCAATGTATAGGTCCTTCATTAGCTACAAACTGGATGAACTAATTGAACTAACCTGATCGGACAGTTTTCTTATCGTGTTTAAAATGGTAAAAATGAAGATTTGGTCTTCTGGTCTCAACTGGTCTAGATAGTCCCACAGGGTTATAGCCTTATCCGTGCCTATTTTAAATGAATGTCATACCAATACTGGGAAGGCTAAATCTGTGGAAAATACCTAGTGGAAAGAATTGTACATTCTTTCTCATTTGCATTTTTGTCAGGACTCTCATACATTGATGCACAGAGAATCCCGCCTAAATATTAGCATGAAACGGAAACAGATATGTTTGCAAAACCGCATTTTCAAAGTATTCCAATTTCACAAATTAACTCACATGTATTATCTCTGATATATGCTTGGAATGCCTAAATCAGGTCACAGCCAACTGACAACAAAGCCAAGGACTCTGAACTAGCTTGTTAACCCATCGTTTGTTTACAATCACTACACACGTTACTTTAAACCTAATCGTATCAAAGGAACACAATTACGTTAATCAAAACCTTCATAAAATAGTGCTCAGGATAATAGTGGAATGAGTAAAAACTGATATCATCACTATAACACTTCAACAATCCTTTTTTGAAACTTGGCCTACCTTAAGTGAATATATATTGATTTACCCCAACATCGATTACATCCAGTCATATTTCATTCAAAAACATAGTCACCCGAGGGAAAGTGCATAGCTAGAGGACAGGAGATGAGCGTGCATTTAACCGGAGCCGAGCGTACTCACAACGATCAGGCTGGCACATGATAAAAGCATATAAGTTAATTCATTAGTTTCGATGAGAATGGATGGGATGGACTTCAAGGAAGGTTATGACTAGGAAATTAATACGTGTAAATTCAGGTAATGACTAGAAGCATAGTGCTTAAGAATGAAGGGGACATATTCCAAAATACTGATAAAAGTACACGACACAACAGAATTTATCCGGCGACGACAACAGAGAATAGCAAACAGCAACGTATATTTCCAAAATATTATCAGATTATTTGGGAGAGCGTAGAGTGAACCTCACCCAAAAAATGGTCAAAGAAGCCTTATTATCCTTCATCCTATACAGAGGTCCGGCAAGAACTAAAATGTTACTCAGCTGGAAGAACCATCTACTTGGTGTAGGCTGACACAGTAACATGGCGCATATATGGTTGAAGAATAGACTTATTTGTCAGCGAGGGTCGAGGACATCTGTTATAACGCCGAAAGAGGAGAGTGCTCAAGACTCAGCTCAAAGCCAACCTGTACAAACTAGTATGAGGTTCAAGCCCGCAAAACTAATGGCAGACATCAAGCAATCATTTTCCTACAAATAGCGATTTTTCACAACGTATGCAAAGTTCAACCAAAAATAAAGACACCAAAGCCAAATTATAACTTCAAATATCGTCACGTTATCATGAATAAAATACCAACCGATACCCGCATGTTTGCTTTTACTCTATCTCACCCTTACATCTAGAATAATAATCAATAAACCATAGCCACCTCTTGCCGTCCTTGATCCTCAGCCGCTGTGCCTGGTTCTCATGACTTCCACCATTCCTCTTTTTGTGGCTCCACCGGTTTTTCCATCAATCTGTCCAGACATTTTTGCCATTCATAGGTGTTAGCTACCGAAATTATCATCTATAATTAATAATTCACCAAAACTTGCAACAGCCTCACTTTTACTCAATTTGAGTGGTTCATCCCCCTCTTCTTTCAAATCATCTATTGTATCAAAACTACCTGTTTGTGCGAAAATTGTAGGTTGATTGCGAGGTCGTGGCAGAGTATAATAATCTCGAGGACGATCATTAGCATCAGAATCGATATGCGAAAATGCACCCACGAAGTCATGCCATTGTCTAGGTTCTTCATTAGCTACGAATTGGATGAACTAATTGAACTTACCTGATCGGACAGTTTTCTTATCGTGTTTAAAATGGTAAAAATGAAGATTTGGTCTTCTGGTCTCAACTGGTCTAAATAGTCCCACAGGGTTATACCCTTATCCGTGTCTATTTTAAATGAATGTCATACCAATACGCGGAAAGCTAAAGCTGTGCAAAATACCGAGTGGAAAGAATTGTACATTCTTTCTCATTTGCATTGTTGTGAGAACTCTCATACATTGATGCACAGAGAATCCCGCCTAAATATTAGCAGGAAACGGAAGCAGATATGTTTACAAAACCACATTTTCAAAGTATTCCAATTTCACAAATTAACTCACATGTATTATCTCGGATACAGGCTTAGAATGCCAAGATCAGGTCTCAGTCAACTAACAATCAAGCTAAGGGCTTCGAACAGGCTTTTTAACCCATCGTTTGTTTGCAATCACTGCACGCCTTGCTTTAAACCTGATTGCACCAAAGGAACAAAATAATATTAATCAAAAACTTCACAAAATACTGTTCAGGAAAATAGTGGAATGAGTAAAAACTTCTATCATCACTAAAACACTTCAACAATCCATTTTTAAAACTGGGTCAACCTTAAGTGAATAAATATTTATTTACCCCAATATCGATTACATCCAGTCATATTTACATTCAGAAACATAGTCACCCGCTGTAAATTACACAGCCAGAGGACAGGAGATGAGGGTGCATTTAACCGGAGCCGAGCGTATTCACAACGACTAAGCTGGCACATGATAAAAGCATATGTTACTTCATTAGTTTCAATGAGAATGGAAGGGATCGACTTCAAGGAAGGTGATGACTATGAAATTAATATGTGTAAATTCAGGTAATGACTCGCAGCACAGTGCTTAATAACGAATGGGACATATTCCAAAATACTGATAAAAGTACACGACACCACAGAATTTATCCGGCGACGACAACAGAGAAGAGCAAACAGAAACATATATTTCAAAAATATTATCAGATTCTTTGGGAGGTAGCGTAGAGTGAACCTCACTCAAAAAATGGTCAAAGTAGCCTTATTATCCTTCATGCTTTAAAGAGGTCAGGCAATTAACTAAAATGTTACTCAGCTGGGAGAACCATCTACTTGGTGTATGCTAACACATAACATGGCCATATACGGTTGAAAAATAGACCTATTTGTCAGCGAGGGTCGAGGACATCTGTTATTATGGCCGATAGAGGAGAGTTCTCAGTACTCAGCTCAAAGCCAACCTGTACAAACTAGTATGAGGTTCAAGCCCGCAAAACTAATGGCAGACATCAAGGAATCATTTCCTAAAATAGCGATCTTTCACAACGTATGCAAAGTTCAACCAAACATAAAGACACCAAACCCAAATTATAACTACAATTATCGTCACATTATCATGAACACAATATCAACCGATACCTGCAGGTTTGCTTTTACTCTATCTCAAACATCGTAATCGATCGCATGACTATCCAATATAAGATAGAAACTGTATTTCATGTACAGGAAGCAGAGGTCGATAACAACTACGAGGAAAAAGAAGATGGGTTGCACGAGTTAAATAGAGCTTCGCGAAAAAGAAAATTTCTGAGTATGTAGGAAGACAACCAATCAGTTAAAAGTCGCAGTGAATGCTCGTCGAAACTTCAAACGCAAATTCAGTTCATAACCTGTATGAGTCAAGGGGAATTTTGTTTTAAAACTAACATATCATCGAGCAGTGAAGTTTGAAAATTTATAAGCCCCAAGAAAAAAAAGGTTTTGATATTTAATCCAAGTTCTGATATGCCTGGAAAGTCAAAGATTGGGGAATCATGCTCCATAAAAAGTGCTTGATTGGATAGAAGGTAATTCGATACACCAAGGAGGTGATATAAAATTGTAAATACGAGTTTATTACAAACGTAAGCTGTATAATATAGTGAAATTGATCAGGCTGGTTTAGAGATATAAAAGAGTAGTGAATGACGAATATTTTCGAGTTGAGAGCAATAGCCCAAGGATTTCTCCTGTGATCGTTCATGCAAGACTGCGACAAAGTAAAAGATATGTGGGAAAAAGTAGTATTGATAAGAAATACCGCGAGGGTCGCTTGACCTGTACTTTTACACTCTTCCTAGGCTTGATCTACTTCTGTTCCACTGAATGTTATGAAATAATGAACCCGTAATGATACCACAGGGGCAACTCTTCGGACAATTTTTCAGGCTTGACTGATTTCACAATGTCCCTGCATGTTACCTTGGGTTAGCCCGACACAAATACGACCAATCGGAGAATTCCTTTCAGTTCACCTTC
The DNA here is from genome assembly GCA_000827895.1 of Thelohanellus kitauei. Classification (NCBI taxonomy): domain Eukaryota; kingdom Metazoa; phylum Cnidaria; class Myxozoa; order Bivalvulida; family Myxobolidae; genus Thelohanellus; species Thelohanellus kitauei. Next base: position 70,489 of record JWZT01004511.1, read on the forward strand.
TTGTGCATCGATTTGTTCGATCTCGGAACAATCGTTCCAAGCGTCTCTTCTGCAAGGCACCCACTGAAATAACTAGAAGTGATACGGATTTGATATACTGCCACCATGTAGGGGCTACTTAAGAAAAAGTCTTACCAGAGTCTGCTTGGTGAAAGACCGATATAAGATACAGATACGCAGTGAGCACGGTGACCGATGGCATAATAACCGAAGATTATCGGTCGAAATACCATTATAAGGATTTATATGACGAAGCAGATAACGATATTTATTATTAATATTGTTATGTGTTATCGTCACCGAGATAATCACTCACGTCGTGATGACGTCAATGTTGACAGTGGTTCAGATATATTAGGAGATCCTAACACCAACGATATACATAATGCTTCTGGTAGTTTATTAAGAGCACAATTTTATTTTTTTTAAGTATTGACGCCAATACCTACCATTTATTACAGTGTGATTTGAGCTCCGCTGAATGTCTACAGCTAAACGAATGATGTCAGATAAAAACTAAATTCTACAGTTAAGGTTAATTATCAGTCACGGAACTCACGATATGTTGATAGCTGTGTATCAGTTATGCCGCACTAGCCCCATATCCTCTAAATATATACTTCTGTAAATTTATAGCGCAGGAATGGCATCCTGGACTTGTTTGATATAAATTAACGACAACATTGAACATATCCAGTTTAGAAGGGTTCATCAACCAGTATAAAATGAATAATGATTGATTATTTTCATATGAAGTTAACTGGAGGAAAAAAGCAATCAATCCACTCACTATGACCTCTGTTCAACGCCTACGATTGTAAAACTGGATGAGGTTGGTTTTAATGGAAATGTGTTATTGTATCCTGATCCTATGAGATTAACACGTAACATTCGACAATCTTTAAACCCTCATATTGTTTGTAGTGACATCATCAGACTGTTTTTATCTCTATTGATTACGTCACATCGTGGTTTAATCATTTTCAGAACACCACGGAATCCATAAAATATCCTAAATATTGCTCCGATACAGGAATTATTTTTAACGATTAATGATGATATCAAGATGTTTTGTTGCCTACAGATTCACAAATATCTAGGCGTTTCCTAGATCTGTTGTATATCGTTTTTCCGCACCGCGTCGCCGAAGTTTTAAAGTTAAATAATATTCCCATTTTGATTTTTTTACTATACTCATAGCCTGTACGCTGTTGTTTTTGTGGGTGGATTTCCACATTATACAATTTAGGGACGCTAAAGGCTATAAATTTCCAAAAAAATTCATTTAAATGTGTTATGACGTAAGGAACTTGTGATGAAGAACTCAAGACGATGCCAAGCGATGTTTTAAGGCTAATTCAGATCGAATGGCTTACCATGTGCTCGTTGTTTCGCTCTTTATACGCATGCTTCTTTTAAATACTTAGATACTCACTTGCGAGTTAGCATGGGGTTAGCGATGAATGGCTTTTTTGTTCTATCTATTAAATTGATATTTTGGTACCCGGTTTGAATTGATATGCTGACTTTTTGCATGATCAATGGATTTGTTTAGGGGTTAATTCAAAAAATTTCATGACATTCTTAACAAAATCTTTGACAATCCTGGCGATGTAGCCGAGATTTAGTATTATGATGGATAACGTCCAGTTTCACCACTGTGATCCGAACTTTTAGGACTAGTATCCCTACTAAGTAAAATAGCTTCTGAAACAGTAAATTTATCGGTGCTTGCACTGAATGTTTTCCCAGAAAAGTCGAACGTCAGAAGAGATGCAACACTCAAGGGAACTAAGAGCCTCATATCAGGGATGGTGGATGTTTGCTGACAATTAATACATGAATATCTAGAAAAGTAGAAAATGAATGTGAACTGTTTGTTCAACCATCAATAAATGAGGACATCGAGATAGAATCAGACATTTATTCATATTTTGATGATTTTAATTTCTTGATCATATCAACTTTCATAAATGCACCAAAACCAATTTTAAACTAAAAACCCAGAGTAAAAATAAGAGTAAAACGTTCTTTAAGTAGTCAGTAAATCAAGATGACAGCTATAGGAAATGTTGATTCTTTTATATTCTCTTTATTTATACATTTAAAAATGTATGAATTGTATCCTAAAAAATACATTTATTATAGTAAAATCCGGTTATGTTCTATCATAAGAGTTAGTGTAATTATTTGATCATAAGAACAAGCATGACAGGCGGTAAATGAACTGGAAAAAAGTAAAACACTCACTCGTTGAATACTTTCGAAAACAGATGAACCCCCATTAATATAGTGCGGGAAAAAATAATAGAATCGGCCTTTAATCTTGTAATTTCTTTTTTATGTGTTGACCATTTTAAATATAATTTGTCTTAAAATGTAGGGAATATTGATATCTATGTGGTTGTAAATCAATATTAAATTCTGGTAAATACATACAGAGGTATATTACGAAATGCTGACAATTTTAGGCATTTAGATGGAACAAATAAAAGCCAGCCATTCACACAATAGTTTGTTCAGATCTGTTTTTATAAAAAGTTTTACAATATTTAAAATGCTTTGACGCGCTTTTTTATTTTTCCTATAAATACTTTATTGAGGAGTTATTATACGATATTTAATATCTTAATTGCATCATAAAATAAACTTATACATCGTGATAAAAATATAAAGAAATAATAGGTCTAACTCATGAAAGGTTTTTATTATCTAATTTACCAGAAAAAAAGATAACTATATCAAAAAAAGTTAAATTTCAAACAACATACTAATTTCAACAATCGCGCATGATCAGTTCTTTGGTTGAAATTTGGCATTTTCAAAGCTGTTTACGATATGGGAAGAAAGCAATCGTTGAATTACATCGAAAAATGTCAAATGTTTGTATATTATTATACTGGAATGGACGGAAAGCAAATTTCTCAAAAAATTAAACGAAGTCCAAAAGTTGTCAAGACTTTTCTCAATGACAAGGAAAATTATGAAACAAAAATGATAAATTTGAAGGAAAACAAGTTTTAAATCTGCTCAAATTGCGGAAATAGAGAGACTAATGGTGGATAAATCAATTACCGCAAATGAAATAAAGTCTCGTTGAGGCTTGAATGCCAGCAAAAGGACCATAACGAATTATTTAAATAAATGCGGAATGAAATGTTCAAAAGCTAATCACATACCGTTTTTAACAGAAGAACATAAAGCAAAAAGACTACAATAGGCAAAAAAATGATTCCTAAAATAGATTGGAACAAATTATTTTACCGATGAGAAAAAGTTCAATCTTGACGGGCCTGACGGAAACCATTATTATTGGAAAAAACCAGGAAAAAAATTCATGAAACTAAGATTTGGTGGTGGATCGCTGATGATATAGGCAGGAGTGTAATAAAATTTCAAAACACCTGTGATAAAATTAAATGGAAAAATAGATTCTTATGCTTATCAGATGTTAATTGAAAACGTTGTTAAAACCCTTCCCGAAAACGCGATTTTTTAAGATAATGCCACGTGCCATGTTTCAAAATCAACCAGGAACTTCTTCGGTAAGAATAATCTTCAACTCCTAGATTGGCAAGCTCTTAGTTCAGTTTTAAATATTATTGAGAACGTCTGGGCTGAATTGTCATCTAAAATCTATAGAAATGTATGATAATTGTGTTGCATCGATGAATTATGGAATGCTATAAAGATAAGTTGGGAAGAAATTTCAGGTCAATACATAGAATAATTAATAGAATCAATGCCTAACAGAATATATGAATTTATTTTGAACAAAGGAGATTCAACAAAATATTAGATTTTATAATGTAAGATAGATTTCAATTTTAAAAGCATATTATTAGCACGCCTGAAGCATAAAATGAAGTGTTTTTATGGTTTTTGTCTCCTTCAAAGTCAATATAAATAATATAATTTCAATTTAATTGTATTCCGTTGATAGTGTTTTCTGAAATGATATATCAATACATACACTTATATAATTAAAACAGTGAATACCTTTAATAACTTCTCAAGTAGGTACTTTTAGAATAAAAACACGCTAGAGGTTTTTAAAACATCAAAAATTTTCTTGTCAAATCATATCTGTACCAACTATTGTGTGAATGGCTGGCTATTAATTTTTCTCGCGCTATAATTACGCTTAAAAATGGACGGTGTATTGGTGACTGAACAAATACGCAAAAATTGAGAGAGTTGTCACGCACGATGTGTATTGGTAAATGAATAAGATCGGCCTATGTCGCGCCGATCAGCAGTGAGACTACACGTCATTTCAAATTCTCTGTTCATATTTTTTCTTGAGAATATGTGTAACATAATATGTACTGTGATCTTAAATTTACTATCCCAAATAAGCGGAATTTTGTCCTAATTAAAAATACAAATTTACTATTGGTTTCTGTTCTTTGAGATTTGTCCCAATTAAGCGGAATCGACTGTATATGGTCATAAATCAAGATCAAATTTTGGAAAATACATATGGAGATATTTACGAAATGCTGATAATTTTCAGCATTTAGGTGGAAAAATTATAGCCAGCCATTGACACAATAGTTTGTTCAGATCTGTTTTGATACAAAGTTTTACCATGATTAAAATTCTCTGACATGCTCTTTATTTTTCCTAAAAATAATTTCTTGAGGAGTTATTATACGATATTTAATATTTAAATTGCATCATAAAATAAACATAAATATTGATAAAAATATAAAGAAATAACAGATATAACTCGTGAAAGGCTATTCCTATCTAATTTTATCAGAAAAAAGATAACTTTGTCAAAATAGAGCTAAATTTCATAAAAAATACTAATGTTAATAATTGTGCATGCTAATTAATCGAGTTGAAATTTGACATGTTCAAAGCTCAATTACAATTTATGAAGAAATTTCAGGTCAATACATACAAAAATTAATAGAATCAATGCCTCACAGAATATATGAACCTGTTTTGAACAAAGGAGATATAAAAAAAGATTAGATTTAATAATGCTAGATATATTTCAATATTAAAAACATATTATTAGCACGTCTGAACCATAAAATGAAGTGTTTTTTTATGGTTTTTGTTTTCTTCAATGTCAATATAAATAATATTATATCAATTTAATTGTATTCTGATGATATTTTTTTCATAAACGATATTTAAATGCATACAGTTATTTAATTAAAACAGTGAATACCTTATAATAACTCTTCAAGAAGGTACTTTTGGAAAAAAACACGTCAGAGCATTTTAAAACATCGAAAAATTTTTTATCAAATCATATCTGTATAAACTATTGTGGCAATAGCTGTCTATTGTTTTTCTCGCACTATAATTACGCTTTGAAAATGTCAAATTCAACTCGAGCACCGAGCACGAGCGATTGTTAAAATTAGTATTTTCTATGAAATTTAGCTCTATTTTGATAAATTTATCTTTTTTCTGGTCAAATTAGATAATAATAACCTTTCTCAAGTTAGACCTGTTATTTCTTTATACTTTTATCACGATGTATAAGTTTATTTTGTGATGCAATTAAGATATTAAATATCGTCTAATAACTCCTCAAGAAATTATTTTTTGGAAAAATAAAAACAAGATGTCAGAGCATTTTAAACATTATAAAACTTTTTATCAAAACAGAATTGAACAAACTATTGTGTGAATGGCTGGCTATTCTTTTTTTCTCATCTAAATGCCGAAAATTGTCAGTATTCAGTAAATATCTCCGTATGTATTTACCAGAATTTAATATCGATTTACAGCCATATAGATATCAACGTTCCCTACATTTTAAGATCAATTATATTTAAAATGGTCTACGTAAAAAAAGAAATTTAGAAACTTAAGACCGATTCTATTATTTGTTCCCTCTCTGTCGTATACAACATCGTAAATAGATGGACTATTGACTCTATCCCCAATCCAACCCAAGTTATTAATTGGACCCATTTTAGTGGTGTTTGTGGGATATAACAACGCTTTGGTAAAAAAGCTATCATTACAAATGTTAAAGATTTCAGAACCAGTATCGTTAGGACAACGGGACTTAGTTAATATGAACCGCAAAATTATTTATAATTTATGAAAATTCCAAAAAAAGTATTTTGCAGATGTTTTTCGAATAGATTTGAGACAAATAATCATTCATGTTTTGACTAAATAGCTAAATGGATAAACTCTCTAATTCCATTTCTGCACTTTTTATAATTTATAATGATTCTAACTATTTAGTTATACGTCATGACTTTTCGTCCATTTCAGACAGTACACTGATGAAATCATTTATGGGAAGAGTCACATGCGATGATAACCATGGGTCTATATGAGTAACTTTAGATGTATATTGTAAAAACTTTTTTATATCGTAGTATTGATATCGTAACCTGACAAATAGCAGATGTAGAACCATAGGTTTCATGCGCAACGTTTCCAGGATATCGTTTTTCTTGCAGAGAAATATCACATACGACTCTCAATTAGCATGTTTGAAGTTGAGTGAATGGGTACCCTTGATCCATGAATGAATACTTCCTAAACTCGGGATTCTACAGAAACTCATATGTTTATTTTGACATTAATACAACATTGCAAATATATTTCCATAATTTTGGGTGCTCTGACATCTGAGTCACTACAATTAAAAAACAATTGAAATATACTAATCGGTTATTTTTAAAATGATTGGGAAATACTTTGATAAACCACATGCATTAATCCTTAGAAACAAATTCATTGGGCCCATATTTCGTATTAAACATGATAAAATTAGATATCAAATTGTATGAGAAGCCAAGAAACTGCATTCATTCGTATGCCAACACTTTCCTCAGCTTCGATACATTTTTGGGTTTCCTAATATTTGATTTTGTAGTTTTATAATTTTTGACGGACGAGGTCCAATCAACGAAAATAAAATGACCGATATAGAGTCCATGTCTGCCATAATTTCTGGATTATAAAAAAGAATTGCTGATTTTTAAACCTGTTTTAATGAGCATATTTATAAATTCATTTTTTCTGTAGTGTTGATGAATCTATCTGTTTCAAAAATACCTAATTATCAAACAATTAGGTTCATTATTGCCTTTTATCATAAAAGTTATGGATAGTTACCCGAATTAACCAAAAAATTTTCTTAATTTCATATCCGAGTACATTTGAGAATCTGACTGTATCTCATCGTGAGTTTACATACCATTTGAAATTCGGCACATGACAATCGATAACTATGAACGGATAATTGGGAGAGTATAATACATTTTGCAATAAGGGATCTTTCAATCTGGTGGTCTTCAGAGTGTTACTGATCTCAATGTCCCAATAAATAAAAGTTTGTGGGTGTTTTAGTTTTATCCAAGCTCTTTTAACAGATACTAGCATGAGACTATACAAAAGAGCACCAGATGATTATCTTATTACATCTCTGTCACACAATGAAATATATTGCCCTCAGAATTTTATTGCCGGATGATGGAACCTGAATAAGTGATATGACATCATACTCCCGAGTAGTTGCTCACATTTTTTGTTGTACTGTGATGTTGATTATTTTCAAGGATTTCCTAGTGAAAAACATTTTTATAGCTATATCACCCTTTAAGAATTTAAATTCGAAAATATTAAAAGTTCCTTACTTCTTCAATGCCCTCTTCCTTCAATTTCACAACCGGTTTCACGTAATATCACATTTGATTAGGCATCCAATTAACACTTCAGTCATACAGGTTAAAAATCACGTAAACTTTTGAGTTGAACCTCACTGCATCTTGAAACATTGTATAACTTATGACGAATGGATCACGGTTTCTAATAGAGAAATTTATGTTAATTTTACACCTGAAGGCAATTTAAAACGCGTTTCAATTGTTGTCGGTACTGATCTATCAATCCTTCAACCATATCTGGTGGTGGGTTGGGGGATTGCACTTTTCACACATTCCAAACATAAACGATTCTTTTTGAGAGAGGTAAACACCAAAAACTAGATAGTTGGCAGCTGCGCAGTGTATAATGGCAGATAGAAGTTATTTCTGCATTTTCAACTAATATGGTTAATTTTTGGATCATTCTCAAAATACAGACGGCACCCCGATAACAGCCATGACTCGAAGAACACTCCTCCAAGGTAATGGTTATAAGTGTTTGTCAATAGGTTTTAGAAGAAAAGAACCCTCTATCCATAAAATAGATACCGATTCATGGCGTTCAGTCACCGAATGAGAGACGTCTGGATATTATATTAATCATAAGTCTCTTGGTAGGGTATAACAACCAGAACTAATAGCACAATCAAAAAAGATAAACCATTTATTTGAAAGTTTAACCAGAATGGTTTAGTTACGTTCTGCATGATATGTATTTTACGATAGAATTCCATATTCTAGCAATCTGACCCGTTCAGAGATCATTTTGGTCCCAAGTTGATTGCTATTTTATTTATACCTGCATCATATGTTAGCTCGTTCCTTGAATATCTCAAACATTTTCACATGCGTCCCAGTGATCGAGGATTTGCCGTTGACCCATCATTTACTGAAGTTGATCTCGAACTCGCTAATATTTCGTTGATAGGACTGAGTAAACCTGAACAGTTCATTACCATCCTCCATTTATTTGTTAACCTATTCCACTCTGACTTGTTTTTTCGTTTACAATAGGCAAACCTTTTAATAAA
>JWZT01004518.1:5133-16702 GCA_000827895.1 Thelohanellus kitauei
ATTTAATAGATTTCAAATTGTACTTCAAAAAGTCTATTTATAAATGCAAAACCAGGTATCTTGACCTCATCAATATACGATTATAGATTTCCTTCTAAGTCTATACAACGATGAAAAGACCAATATTCTGGTTTGGGTGTGAAATTAGTTATAATTTGTCACATTGTAAAAATTTTAAAGGATAAGAGTAGCGAATATCTGGTTATTATTGGTTTCCTGAAGTCGAGGCTACAGAAATGTGTAATTATTAATCTAATTTTGCCACAGGTGATACAATCATCGAGTTCAGAATTTAGACAAAGTTAAAAATAAGTTCATGATTTAAAGACAAACATTCATTTGTCAATTTTTGATCATAAATAGAAAGTTCTTTTTCAAAATATTAAGTTTATTCAAAATGGAACTCAATGTCAATCTGAAAACTCATTGTTCATATTATAATTGAATCAATAATTTTTGAAATCTCGAGAGCTAACGTTTTGAATTTTTGTTGAGAATTGACGATGAATAGCCTCTCCATATGCCTGAAAAATCTAAAATCAGAAAACCTACAGGAAAGAAAGACTGGCTTGCTATTAAGCAACAGAATAGATGAATTTTGCACGGCATCTGATTTTCAGGAATTCATCGAACCCCAAATACTCAACCCCAACAAGTTCCTGTTTTACAGCCGGATAAACACGTGTTGTTATTTAGAACTCATTAAATGTGCAACAACTGTGTTCGAAAACGAATTGGATTGCACAAACATGACATCTTTCATTCTTGTTACGTTGGAACACAGCGATTCTGAAGTTAGAGAAAATGCAAAACAAGCAATTGAGAAGATTTCCAAATCTTTAAATTATCAAACCAACAGCAAACTTCTCAGAGGTGTAATAACCTTGGTAACAAAATATTTGAAGAATTTATACAACAAACAGAATCAGTTTGTCAGTGATAATGAAAACATCTTGGAATTTCAAATAATCGAGAAGTGTTTCGAATACTTAAAATGCTTGTTTATCAATTGGGATTTTTGTTCCTGGAGGGAGGAAATTCCAATTATCGTGGATGTTTTTGTTAAATGCTCTACGAACAAAAATCATAAGATCAGAAAGTTGATGATCAACTCAGTTCTTCATTTATTTTCACACAGTGTATTGAGATATATAAATTCAAACGATGTGGTGAGATTAATGGACATTATATATAAATGCCTCTGTGATGATTGCCAAGAAGTGTGCCAGGATGCTTATTTTGCCTCCGTTCGGTTCGTGGCACAAATTAATCATCTAGGAAATTATATTTCAGATTTTAAGTTTATGCCAGCTTTTTGTATGAGTCGACTTTATTTTGCTGATTATTATGTTTGGGTGTCATATCTGCAAGAATTATGTGAAAAGGAGCCCGAGGAGGGTAGAAAACGTATTGGGGACTACATCAATATATGCGATCAGAAAATTCAGGGCATGTCACACGAATTGAGAGAAATAACATGTAATCATATAACCAAAACTCTATATTTAATTCGTCAATTCGTTGACAATCATCATTTGGATCAGGCATATATCTCTCTCCTGAACTGCAGCTTCAATGACTGCTTGCCAGCTCGAGAAACGGCTATTTGGGCTCTTGGGATCAATGTTTCAATACATAAAGAATATTTTAAAGATAAAGTGCGTGACGTCATGAGGGTGTTGGTGTTGTTGACAATAAGCCTGACTGAATCCACGCAATCCCTTCGGTTTGTATCTGCGTTTGCTTTATTGTACATTTTTAATTCATTTCCGGTGATTACATTTCATTTTTTAAATAAATTCCTATCCCATCGTATTGGTGCAGTTACAAAGGATACTCGCTGCTTCAATTATGAAACAACGTTTTCCAAAACGGCGATTTCTATGATTCAAGGTTCCGAGGATACAAGTAGATTTGATCAGCCGATGTATATATATGACTACCCCAATAAGACTTTTGTGCTTGGGTGTACAACCCATAGTAAACCTCGTAAATCTCAAAAATGGGAGATCACAGAAGGATGTCTTGTACTTCTGGGTGAACTAGCTGTGTTTTACACTGGTAATAGAAATTTCGACGACCACAAGAGGGTTATCACAATTCAAAGTTCTCACGAAGCCTCAGTTTATGCCAAAGAATTGGTTAGGAAAAACCTCTCAAAAATCAAAAAGGTTTTAAAAGTTACCAACATCAAGGAACATGTGCATATTTATCAGCTATTTTTCAGCTACCTTCCCAGTATTAGGACGTTGGTGGAAAAAAACTTACCACAATCGAACACTTTAAGACTATTCGCTCGTGAACTTTACTATGGATTCTGTTTAAAAGATTCTTATTCCCCTAGAACCGCTGTCGAATACTGCATTAAAGAATTAGCCAAAGAAATTGGACATATCAAACTTGGAATGATTTTTCGTGAGTTATATGGCTTCATGAATCCTTTATCGGAATTTTTAAATAAGTTAGATTTAGATTCATAATAACGTAGTTTACCTTTTTAATTCCTCGTTCTTTTCATTCCAGGACTAATCTTAACATCCTATATTGGTCTTTTAATCTTCGCTAAAGTTTTGAAAACGACAGATTTCATAGGTTGTTTCCAAAATGAGAAACAATGCAAATCATTGTAATAAATATCATACTCGGTCGAGACTCAACTGTATATGTCGGAGGATTCATTTAATAATGAAAAAAAAACAAACGACATCATAATACTATTGGAAATATTGTATATTCTGGTATACGCAGAAGCGCCGAGTATTCTAGTTTATCACTGGGCGAGAATCAATTGACCGTTGGTTCGACTCCAGTTGGTTAAGAAGGCCATGGAGTGAATGATGTGACATTTTTCGTTACGCTTTATTCTAAAATGAGCATTAGATATGCTCATGATCAGTATGAGAGATGCATCGTTAAGTGCTATTGTGAATCGTAAATCCAATTCTAAAAAATCATGGTTTAACTCTAACGTTTACTCAACCGTAAAGTGCGGACGCGATAGGGATCTTGATTGGAAAACATTGTAGCTCCATCACGAGGCGGGCGTATATGTGGATAATAGAGGATTCGAGACAGAGAGGCCCGTTGATAGTTATTAGCTTCTGATCCCTGAACAGTAAAATCCGGTCGTAGCTGAACCAATGAACTATCGACATTCACATAGTGATCACCTTATAGACCTCCCAGGGCTGGAGAGCTAACCTGGATATATACATTGACTTCGATTTCTGTGTTGTGAAAATCTTTAGAACCATGTTTGGATGTAATTATTGACAAAATTTTTGAATATATCAAATTAACAAAGACCCACTGAAACAATCTATTCTGAATTTTATCATCCACTGATTAATCCTCAGTTGTTTCTCGCGGTTCACAATAGAGCGCTCTGATAATGACGTCCTGTACAATCCTGAACATAACATATCTCAAATTCTTCTTGTATGGAACGTTTAACTCAGCGTAAAACTAATTATGTTGGACTGGCATAAACTCAAGCATCTAGTGGAATCTTTGACTGTCGCTGTTATTCCTTTAGAAAATATGACAGGTTTAAGATTGTAAATATCAATTATTCCCATATTTCAGGTTGACCCAACTCGCAAATATGAAAAAAAACATGTAAGGATTCTGTGAGATCGGTCGAACATTTGTTGGTTGTCGAGATTAAAGTATTTATACGCCAATATAACTGCTCCAGATCAATTAGTTTTCGTGAAAAAATCACTTTCTGTAAAAATTAAAATGCTCTTGATCTACTGTTTTGTCGATATACACAAATGGGAATTTAATAAGAATAAAAGGGAATTTCCATTAATTCTTCAGTAAATGACTCCTTCTAGATTAGCGACATGATTTAAGTGCAAATATTCACTGTTTGAAATGTTACGAGCATTGATGGTACTTGTAGCGTTGTTTCAAAGTTTTTTAACGAAGGATCAAATTATATTTTTCTGAAATCATTAAGAAAAACAAAATATTGATTCAATCAGACTCACGTTGGGTTAATGAAATTGCGTAGTAGATTCTATGGTGTCAATTATAATGAGGTTTTTGGCCTAAACAAGAAACGGGATTCGGTAGTTTGATAATGAATCATATACTTCCAACTCAAATTTCAATAATACACCTAAACTACAATAATTTTAAAATTGAGATTGTTAATAGGGTATAATTTGTTACATGCGAATAGATCTAAAATTTTGTCATAAAAAGCACATTCACGACCGATAAAACCCACAAAATAGAAATTTAGCCACAAAGTTTTTTCTAGCCTCAAATCCAAGGAGTATATTTTTGTGTGGCTAATTTAGAAATGAATTGAAAGGAATCTATGTTTTGAAATTCTATAGTTCAGATTCATCCATAATTCAACTCAAGATAAAACAATCCTTGTGGATTGAAAAAAAAGATTATTAGTACTTACGATAATGTATCTTTTTGAATCCCTTCGAATTTAAACTACATTGACCATTACAAAATCATGATAATAATAAAATGATCTTTGTAATTGAATTCTCAAGCTCTGTATTTCCTTAGGCAAGTAGAAATTTCTTTAATACTAACTCATAATTTTTTAGACTTTTTCATAAGAGGTGTCATCAATTTTTAACATTGTGGAAAAAAGGGGTTTTTTAAGGTAATGAGTGCCAAAGTTTCCACAATTTAGAACTTAGAAGGCGAAACCGATTGTGGGGTTGAACTAGAAGAAAGTGTTGGAATAAACGGTAAATCTTCAGTGAATACGTTTTTGATTTATCTTAGATAGCGATAAATGTATCACTGAATTCATCCTATATAAGGATTTTCAGTTAAACATCTCAAACTTATGAGTAACTGTGCTTGATAATAATTAATTACTTGATGAATGAAAAAAACGAATGATGTTTTTCTTAAATACCTTAAATTTTGAGGAATGACGAATGGGGAATGGAGGGAAATAGTTGAAATCGATCAATCAGAAATAGGAATTTAAGAATATCATAAAGGTCACCCTGTTTTAAGAGCTTTTATTCTTGGTTGGTTCGAAAGAACCTTCGAAAGGAGAATTTGTTGAGATTTTAAATAAGGGAGCAGAAACATTCGTACGACATATACTGATCTGAAACTTTTATTTACGATAATCATGGGTTGTTTTAATAGGTATTCAATCATAAATCGACTGTGTGAATGCAAAACTATCAATAATCAGCTAAACGAACTGGGTCTAAACACTGGTTCTCATATACACACGATTTAGAGACATTAAAATGTCTTAAAAATGAAGATTTCACTTCGAAACATTACAAACTTTTACATCGAAATAGGAAATATCTTTAAAAATTACATTGACGATTTCTCATCTGAATTTTTGTGGTCAATTACGTTCGAAAATTTATAGGTTCATTAAAAAAATACCCAACAATATAATAATATTTACGAATAAACTTGATATTTTATTTCTCAATTTTGAAGAGGTTGTGGTTTTTTTCAGCCGTTAATCGGATATATATTGAATTTAACTAGAAAAAGAGGAATAATGCATCAATTCAAGCAATAAATCAATATTTTGAGATATTTCGTAACCTTTTATTGAGGAATTTGGCTTAAAATAACAAATGATAATCACTGAGGTTACCAACTTGCCAAATATTTTTCACGCAGTTCAAAAGCACAGAGATAAAGTAATTGGTACGGAAAAGCAATTCTTCGTTACAGAGACAAGAGGTCTCGAAATATCAGCTCATACTAGCCACTTTATATACTCTTCTAAAGAAAATACATGTTAAAATTTAAAAGACCTTATTCGAATAGCGGAATTCCCAACATGAAGATGTTTTTGTCTTAATAAAGAAAAAGAGAAATGAGTGGAAAAAATAATATTCTATATGCAAATATTATAAGTTTGATAAGTAGGTATTGTAGTCCATTTCTTATTATTCGTGCCTTTTTGATACGGTAATGCAGTTAGACTGAATAAAACACAAAAAACCTCAACTTCACACAATAGATCATGATCTTTGCAAATCTTCCTGATAAGCTCTACCTCGGAACCAACATACACATTGGATAACTTTATACTATCTTTCCTTGTGTTATTGACATAATCCCTGATTTTAATTATCCATTAACTTGATTCTCAATTCAAATGTTTCAAGCAAGCTTTGATTGATTTCTTTCAAATTAAACACCAAATCTTCGTGTTTTGTTGATGCATCGTCACCATTTTGCTGATTCTCTTTACCTATTAAAACAATCCAGAACTTTCTTCTTCATCCTTATTGTTGAACATTGCTTTGCACATTTTTTCCATCGAATCATTATAGCTTTGAATGTCCCTAGATATAGATGGTATTCAACTTGCTCAGCAACGTTAGTTCTTTGCACACATCCCCATTTAAAGGAGACATTTGTTTGGCTCGCAATAAAAACTCTTTTGCTTTGTTAAATTTGGATTGAAGTCTGTATACTTTGCCTATAAGAAACGTGGCCTTTAGATGATTAGGTTCGATACTCAAAACCTGATATACCTAACATAAAACCTTTTTGCACATTGAAATGGTGTATTTGTATTTGCCAAGTTTGAGCGAGCATATGGAGACATTTAAAAACATTGAAACACAAAATTCATTCATTTGTGCCTCGTCGTCTTGAGAATACAGCAAAGCATTTTCAGCAATACGAAACGCCTTTCCGTATTTAGCAAGAGCCCGATTATAATTTTTATGAGCGAACAAATCATTTGCTTCCTTTTTCATTCAAAAAATATACCTTATGAAGAGGTTCCAGTTTCTTTTTTAATGCTTCCCAAACCCGGGCATTTTTATCATCCTGTTCATCAAAAATTCTCACATCTTCCTCGTCGTAAAACTTTTCAAAGTAACTGATGAGTTCCACATCAAAAATAACTGGTTAAAAGCTTATTTTACCAACTGAATTAGGAGGAATACGAGGGGGACACCCAAACCGCCCATAAGCGTAATCAGGCCTCAGAATAAATTTTGCTTCTTCGTCCTTACGCATGGTAGATAGACCAATTTGAAGTCCAGGTAATCCGTCGCAATTTTTACCGATTGTGATCATTGCGTGACCCCGACGAGCTCGTGTTGAATCAAAAGGCTCCAAATCTCCTTGTATATACGCTGAGTAGTGCACTGGTTAAAATCATAGACACCTCTGCATACAGAATTTTCAGGAACGACGGGTCCTTGGCCCCTCCGAATTATAGTTTTTAAAACTCCGCCATCTCCGGTTAAATCTTCGAGTTGTTCTGTACCTGTTCCAGTATACGTCTGTGTAAAAAAAAGACCAAACTTCAATATCCTCATCTTCATCGTACAAATGTTCAAATTGATTGTATTGGGTCATGATTGCTTCGTCTGCGCCATTAAAATCTTCTAAGTGTCATAAAAATTTGTCACTTTCGTCAACTTCTATTATTGCTCCATCATTTTGAAAATCGGAAGCGTTGACAGCCTTTTTAAGTCGAGTGATTGGTTTGAAGCTCTATTCATTTAATGTTAAATTCGTATTTTAAAGAAAAATAAATTAAACAAATATGAATGGTTCTGAAAAATCTGTTTCTTAATTTAATTTTTTTAAATTGTTGTTTTTTATGAATAATGAGGTGATTTTAATTCATCTTCCCCTCATTTTGGATATGAGGCTCTGGTTTCCATCTATAAATCATAAAGATATCTACTCAGTGAAAATGTTCTTCAATCATGTATGGCGAGGTTGTGTTACGTCAATTAACCCAAACCAAAAATTAGTTTAAGTCTATGATTCTTGTAGTTGTGATTTTGAGTAAGCCATACACTTGTTTATATAGAGTGGTATTCCTCTCACAAGATGGCATGTAACCGTGCGTGTCAGCTTAAGAACTATTCAATAATCTTATTTTAAAAACCAATACATCATTGCCCGTTCAATATGCCTTTGCTTTCCAATAATGACATTCAAAGGTTCCTCTAATGCTTTTATTATACAAATTAAATGATAAACTTTAGATTGAATTTTGCTGGTAGGCTAAATCCAATCTCAGTAAACCATTGTGCATATTCGACACATTAATATAACTTCGTATTATCAAAATTGTAAAATATTAAATTCTTTGTAAAATTTAATTTCCTTTTTAAAATGAAAGAATGGTGAGAACCTTTGAATGCTCTCATCTGAAAGTAAGACATCTTGAACGGGAAATGGTGTAAAGCTCAAATTAATAAGAATTTGCGAGGAGTCCTTTAATTCGTCTACCTGAAAAACCAAACAATAAAAAGAATATGAAATTATTTAAACTTTACTCCCTACATCAAGCAATATTCAAATGGAAAATTATAGATATTACAGCAACCCATAAAAATTTTTAAAATTTCTTACGTTGTCTGTAAAAAGGCCCAAACTACCTATCTAAAAACATCAAGCTTTATCTTCTTTGTTACATGTGCAACATAGTTTTTTAGGCCATATTGACATTTTCTAAAGTGGGTACATCGCAGATAGCGTAAGTCAACGTGTCTTANATTTAAAGATGCCTTGGGAAGATATGAGTTTTAAGACAACTTTATAACTGACGATGAAATTATGCCTAAATAATTATCAACGGAAGCTCGGATAAAAGAAGACGAAAACTTATCAAGATCAAAGTGAGTTGAATATCGTGGAGAATGTAACGAAAAATTTTGATGTTCAAACGAAAGAAAATGATTCATGAAATTATTGGGATGATCAAAAGTCTGAAAAATGATTCATCCGAATTTAAAAACTTCGTGACACTTTAACTTTTAAGTCGTTCATTTTGAATCCAATGGACACAAAATTTTAGAATATACATAAACTTATCCAAAGGAACTGAAATCATAAATTTCAGGCTGTTTTATGATAAATAAATAATTTGAACTACACTCAACCACTATTTTTTGTTAACCCAGTTTATTTTTCAGTTATTTTCAAAATGATTGTTCTCCCAATTTTGAAAATTAGATAGGGTTGATTCTACGTAGAATATCAGCATTTAGAATCTAAACAAGGCTTTGAAAGACCTGCCAGATCACATTGACTACCAAAATGCTCAAGATATACAAAAGAGAATTATTAAACCCACTGGTTATATAAAAATAACATTTTTTATCCGAATTTTCCGAATTCACATCTCAGTACAATGGTTGGTTGGCACTATTTTGTATGGTGATCAGTAACCAAATAAAAAAAAAACGGGAAAAGATATTAAATGAATGAACAACACAACAGAAAAGCAACTAAACAGTTATCTTAACGAGGAAATGTGGATCAACGTAAAAAATACAAACTTATGATCATTTCTAAAAATTCATAAGATAGTTAATGAAAAACGCTCAAAGTATAAAATAAGAGTGTTCGTGTCCTGTTTAGTTATACATTCTAAGGTGTAATGGGATGGCCATCTATATCATATTTTATTCTAACATAACACCTACACCCGCATGCGTTGGTTTATGATCACCTCGCAAAAGAATATTATCTGGTGTTAGATATGTATACACAAGGTTCCGGTTTTACAGATCGGCAAGAGAGAAGTTACTTAAGGATAAAACAATGGTCATGTCGATAATATCTTCATCGTGTGGATTGCGAAAAAATGGTAAAATACTAAATTCACTGCCTTATTTGAAACCAGGATTATATTGAATCAAGAATTAATAAGTGTAAATTTTACTTCGATTTGCCTGAGAATAACTTCATCGAGTTCAGGAATTTCAACTTCATCAGAATCTTGTTGGTACTCCATGTCGCACGATCGAACCACCGCCGAGTCGAAATGCGCATGCCCAGTTTTGTCCAATTGCATTAGCAGTTATTAGAAGGAAAAAAACAGAAAATCATCACTTTTAATATGGCAAATAGAAAATAGGGTATAGATATATTTTGGAATAATGATAATCGCCATCAATTAACAGTGTGAAAGGATCAACGCAGTGTAAGGTTATAAACACTTTTTCCTTGAATATAAACTTAACACAATGTTTCCTGTGTTGACACATTATCTCTCTCGATTCCCAAACCATTACTTTTGAGTGCCTGTGCAAACAACGTCATTTTTCATATTTTTGGTATTTAGGCAACTGTTCTATTATGACGTAAAGTAAAAATGCTACAGTTAAGTGAGTTTTGTTTGTTTCCATCATTGATTTAAGGCTCATTTAATCGAAAGTAATACACAGATTTGACCCTTTTTACGCAAAACAAAAATATTGAGATAAACAGGGTTGGAATTGGGATATATTTTTCTGCCCCATCCCATCATAATTTATAGTTTTCCCATCCAATGGGGTTCCCGAAAATTTCCCATGATAATATTTATATAGAATACGGCTCCAGTGAAATTATGAATTTTGTAAAAAATTGGTTTATTGTCTACTATGTAGGAGTGTATGTACAAAGACTGAAAACACAGTGAAGGAAAAGTAAAGTATTAGAATCTATTACATCTCTTGTAATTCAATTTCACCATAACACCGGCGTTGCATATGAGTTAGCGGCTTTGTAAATCATTTTTCCCAGTGTGAAATATTGAAACCAAATATAATTGAAAAACAAGTAACTAATACAATTACAATTTTTCAGAGTGTTAAGGTTTCGTCTGTGAGACGGGCATAAATCTTCACTTTAATTCACATTATGGGTATGCTCGATCTGGAATGACCCGTAACATTGAATGAAGCAACCAATCTTGGTCATAAAATTTCATGTTGGGCTGCCATTCTGATATCTGGTGTTGTTTGATTTTGCATATATAATGGGGCGTTTAACGGAAACTCATTTACAAATTTCATAGAATCTCAACTCGTTCCCTCAATTGGAAGATCAAATATTATTACTATTATGGACAAAGCGTGAGTCCATTAATTGAGGGAAACACAAGCATTATTTTATCAGTATAAAATCAGATTCGAATATCGTCCCCAATATTCTCCTCAGCTCAACTCCACTGAGGAATATTTTTCGCAATTCAAAAATTAAAGATGAAGATGGAGAAACAAGATATCGACCAGACAGCAACTTAATGATATCGCTTTTGGAATTTTAGAAACCGATAGAATGTAACATGAGTAGGTACCGGTTCTTGCATTTAAAAATGCACTTTTTGCGATTATAAATTGACCTTGTAACATTTAAAAACTTAACTAAATACATTGTTATTCTCTTCCGATAGTCTCCATTTTCATGTTTTGGGGAAAAAATTGTTGTGAATTATTTTTGTGATTTGATATACTTGATGGTATAACTTCGAACACCTCAGTCATCCTTAATGATGTGATTTTTTCTTTAACAATTTTTTCCCAAAACATGAAAAAGAGACTATCGGAAGAGAATAACAATATATTTAGTTAAGTTTTTAAATGTTACAAAGTGCATTTGTCATTGCAAAACCGGTATTTCAGGCATGAGAACGTTCACAGAAATAGTATTTCGAACAGAACACTTCTAAAAACATAAATGTATTTGTTAATTTATTTTATTAAAATTTCACGTTGCAACTAATGATTCTCAAAGCCGATAAATGTAAGTGCACAGCACTGTAAATATCGGAGTCTCTCGTACCTGTTTTTGACAA
>JWZT01004519.1:4510-19583 GCA_000827895.1 Thelohanellus kitauei
AAAAGTCGCCTGTACAGTATTGGATATTTGAGGTATGGATTTACTCATTCTCCTTGAAACAGTTCATTAGCATTATTTTTAATTTGCCAAAAAGTCTTCTCAAATAAATCCATGAAGCTTTCTAGGCTAAAAGATCGCTTGAGTAAAATGCATCCGGATAACAAGGACAAAGATTTATCATAGTTTCAAGGACTCGAAGAGAAAAATTTAAGGCATCCATATTACCTAACATTTTCTCCTCTATATATCAGCAAGAACATGATATTATAAGAGCTGCTTATAAAGTCTGATTGTTAATCGCAAAACCGGGCAAACCACATACAATAGGAGATGAGTTAATATTACCTGCAGTTGAGGAGGTAATAAAAACTGTTCTCCATCATCAAGCACCGTCAGATATAAAATAATTTCTCTGAATGATAATTGAGTGCAAAAAATGGTTGATGAAATGGCGAAACACGTTTATCTGTCATTTTATTTTAAGAATATTAAATTCCAATTATTTATATAATTCGATAAATCAGACGTAGAAAATTACTAAAAACTTCTCATTTAATATGTTAAGATTCATGTTAGACTATAAAATGTTTGAAGCTTTATTATTTTCTCTTAATTTGGAAACCGATACAAATAGCAAAGCGGCATTTGCCACTTTTTAAAAGTGGTGTTTATAAAATTTCATTGTAATACACAATATATTCTCTGCAGCTACTGAGAGTCATCTGGCAATGACTGGACTTTATAGTGATTTTTAACTCATTAAAAAAAGCCAAATGTACTCGTCATACAATGTGTTGTTCGTCATTAGCATTTGGTCCCAAAAAAAGTGAACGTTTGCATGCATTGATTCATAACGTCATTTGTGCATTCAATAAGGTGTGAAGCGATTCACTTAAAGGCGGAATATTTTGGTATCTTTCTTTTGAAAATGATGAATACTATCGTTTTCTGCTAAAGAGTGAAGTTCGTTGGCTGTCGTAATGAATCGGTTTTAAACATCTTAACTTGTTTTACTCTGTGTGTGACTTATTTGAAAACAAGGATATTAATCTTCATGAAAACCATACTTAATTCGAAATCGAAACGGTTTTTGGACGTGACTATTTATAAAATTAGGGTCTAAAAATATGTATTACACAGTGATGAGTTGAATTTATTAAACATTAAAAACGTCATAGTTGTTTGTGGGAGTATTTTCTGTGTTCCAACGAATGTAAATTTGATGCGAATGTAGCCGTTTTGACATTAGTATCAGTCAAAGCATACATCACAACATTTGTATACTGTCAACAATTGGATGATCTCAAGGCAGATTTTATTATCCATTCAATGATATTTTAAAAATGGTTATATCAAGATGGGTTTTAGATCTCTTCGCTTATACAGAAACTAAAGAATCGTATAATTTATACATTTGGCTATTGGAACCCTTAGCAAACAATTAGATACAAATTAAATTCTTACAGGATACCAAGAGTTTTTGATCCAAAAATCAATACAAGCTCTGTCCGTGATTGTGGGTCAGAGTTAAGATATTCCTATCTGATACCCTTCATCTTATTTGATTCAGTGTGTGTTCAATGCAATTACAAATTTACAATCTGAAAAGAGGAGAATACTAAATATCACTCACGGTGAGAAACGACACTAATTCTCGCGAAATTGAAACCAGATATCGACAAAGAGCTGAAACTCTACCGGTTTAAATTTTTCAATACATTTTATGGTAATTAATTTTTTCATTACTATGGTTAAGTATTAAACTATTTTTAAGATATTTTATGGTCATTCGAATTGATTTTTAATTGTTGATTATATGCAAAATTGTTTGTAAAATATATGTTTATCCGATAGAGGAAGTGTTGTACATTTTTGAGGAATCGGGCAGTAGACTAGCTAAGATTAGAAATTTATGCGTTTGAACGATCTCCACATGAGAAGTATACTGAGAAACGAATATGGTGAGCAGATATGAAAACTATGCAACAATACACAATGATAATTTTTCTCTATGGTTATGCCATATCAAAGATTTTCTTCTTTCCCATGAATGATTGATAGGAGCACTAATACGTCCCAGAAATCCATAATTTTTTGATGGAATAAATTTTCATATCTGACGTTTAACTATTGGTCATATATTCATAATTTTATGGAGAAATTCCAAAAGAATTCCAAAACTCGAACACGAATTGTGTGTTCTATTAGAAGCAATAAAGATGATATGAAATTAGAGATTCAACATTTGGGAATACTCACGACGTTACTTGATAAAATGAACTGAATGAAATTAATACTTCGGTTGACGTTTTGTAGATACGGAGACTGGGATTAGAATCACACCTGCGATCTGATTTGAGTGATAATTTGATCATTTATTATTAAAAAAATTTTTGAGTCAATTGAAGTGCGTAATTATTACAACAGTCTGATAATAATATTGAACTTGTGTATATTTAGTAACCAATGAACTCGGATTGGTTATGGGTTTAGCTGAATATCGGATTAAGGACAGTTGATACCATATAAGGCAGACAAACACAATGAACTTTGAGAAATATTGGCTGTTCATAACCTATCAAAGCTAATGCTGGAATCAAAGAATTAACGACTATAAACGACTGCTAATAGAGAAAATCAAGCATAACTTTCTCCAATCATAGTTAAAGCCAATTATGTATTAAAATAAAATTTTGAATTCAATATTTTATGAAATATGTGTCATAATACATAGCACGAACAGGTATACCCTTAAATTCTCATAGAACTCTGAAATGTGGAATATGCGTGAGGCCATGTGAACATATCTAGCGTACGCACGAGTTAATTTGATAATAAATTGCATTTAATAAGTGGATTAACGCTGTTTCGGCTAAAAAACGTCATATCGTTTGCATGCTGATTGTTAGGCATTTTTGTTAAAATGTGATGTTGATTCTGAGTAACGGATTTTGGGTTCATTTTTAAATACTTGAAATTTCTAAATATGAAATTGCAGGTTATTTTTTATACCACCAAAAAAGAAGTTGTGTTCAAGTTAAACTAATTGTTTAAATGTACAGACAATACGCATTCGCATATCAGTACGAAAACTGAATGAGAAAATATTCATTTAGGAAATTTTGATGTTCAAGATATTCCACAATCTGTAATGAAGCATGATATAAATAAAACAAAATAAATAGAGAGCTATCACAAAATACCATTAAAAAATCATCATATCGTTGTAAAATTGAATCAATGTAATTCAGCCCTTGGTAAATTGAAACTCTAAGAATTCTTTTCACGATTCGATATACGGAAGCCAAATACTAGCAGTTAAATTAATGTACATCAGGTCGCTGGAATCTGTAAATTTTTTCTTCAAAGTTAAGAAAATGGTAACTCTTGTAGCAATTTTCATGTGATTAATTCAAGACCTGTGGATCACAATTATAAAGCGTGTTAATATTGTGTAAGTGAGCAAAAAATATGAACTGAGTCAAATACTTCAGGCAACTAATATTCATATTCATTATTATGTTTATTATGTAACGTCTCAGCCATTTCCTATTTTTAAGTTCTAGCCTATAATATGAAAATCAGCTATTTATTAAAAGGAGTAAATATGAAAAAATTAAAGATCATACCAAATCTATATGACATGATTAATTGACCAATAACTGTGTTGTACCGAGATTGGACGAAACGTCGCAAGTTTGTTAACTCATCAAAAGATGTTGTGTCTTCAACGAGCATATGACTATTCGCGTATTTTTCATGAAATCTGATAACGTTGGCCAATTTCAATTTTCCATCTCTCCATATTTTTGAAATCGTAGATCTAAAAATCAAACGTTGATTTCATTTATTAAATTGATCATTTGTTCAATGAAGATATAATATTTCGTGTGAACAATCCTGGATTGATGTAAAGACGAAAAATAAATTATTTATAAAAATCATGAAATCAAATATTTTTACACAATCAGAGAAAAGTAACGATTCACATATGCCAGTAATATGAGCGAAAAATCTATTTATTGTTTTTATAAAAAATCAATTTTATCTTAACTAATTTTATTTCAAATTCAGTCGATATGCTGAGTAAATAGATTATGGCTCGAGTAGCCAGGAGATGGTTCATATTTATTCAAAACCCATTTATCTTACGTCAAGAAATAAATATTTGTAACACTAGATACGTCCGGTTCAAGTCTAAAAATCATGTATTTACATAATTCTATTGGCAACAGGATACAATATATACAAAATTAAGTGTTGTTTAATGACAAACATGCGCATCAATCAGTTTGGAAACGAATAAACGACTTCAATAGTTGTAGGAGGAGTAAATATTTTGTTCTTTTAATTAAGGGCAGTTGAATACTTATTTCAGTTCAGAAAATGTAGCCATAATTTTATAAAAATAATGAATAAAGATCATAATATTTGGTAGAAATCCAGATAAATTGGCTTATGTTCACCGTTTGGTCTTATTCTTCCTAACTTCGTAGAATTAGGTTATCGACTTTATGATACAGGGTTTTCAGTCTAAATTGGCATTTGTCCTTCCAATGTGGTGCGTTTATTTTTGCAGCGTTCTTCAGTTAAATTTAATTTTTGTGGAGTCAAATCGGGTATTTTTCAAATTAAATTTGGTTTTTCGTTGGCCAAATTTTAATGATAACCGCCGCAAAGAAAACAACGGCACTAAATTAAACTCGAACACGCCAATTCGGACTCGACATACGCTTATTTTAATTGAAACTCTTTAAGGTAAGAAATTTTTATCTAAAAATTTAATAACAAAATCGGAAATAATTTATTTCGATTTATTATTTATGTTATTCTGGGATTCGCGTCATTTGTAACTGGTAGTGAATAATCGTCGATCTGAAAAATTGATTGATTCTTCCTTTTATAATATACTTGAATAAATTTGTTGAACTAAATGTGATAAAAATAAGGGTAAGAATAATATATATACCTACTGGGATTGGATTATCATTAAAATAATACGATTTTGAATTATATGAAACATTTTTGGTTTTTTCTCAATATAATCTGGCTGCGCAGCCACGATTCATACAGGAATATCTCAAAAACGCGGTTATTTGTGATCGAATGTATATCTAAATTTCAGAACTAAAAAAAGAAGCATGAATTCTCTCAATATCAAACAGTTGATTGTTAAATTAGTTCAGCCTCAAAAAACAGGATAATCAATAAAATGATGATTAATTCGTACCAGAAATATCAATAATCATAATCCTCAAATTTTGAAAATATTACGATCCAAACACGTTAATTATTGATATAGAAAAAACATAGCTCGAGAAATCTAATTTTAGTAATTACTAGAAATGTAGATTATATCAAAATATTTGAGAACTTGGTGTTTTGTCTAAAAAACATCCATTTGTTCATAATTAACTATTTAAGTCTTTTCAACCGACGCCTTGTTAGAATTAATACATGCCGATAACTTTGAATATATCAATTTCAAAAGGGTGAGTCTAATCCAAAAAGCATGAACAGTTATATTCTGTATTTCAAAAAATGCCGTAATATTAGATGTATTTTATACAAATACTTCTCCTAAACTCATGATCATATGTCTAATTGTTGACTTTTATTCTCATTTGATACAACAAAATAACAACTTGAATAAAATGTTAATTCAATAGGCTGGCTATCAGAAGTTCAATACTGTAACTATATCTTTTTTTTCTTCAAACTACTACTTACGAAATATAACACGATTTCCCTTACAAAAAGGCAAATCTTCCGATGCTTACATTGAAAGATTCCAAAATTGTATTTATTATAAAAATTAAACTTTTACAGATTATAACTTTTAGGGTTGTTGGATTAATGATGTGAATTCCTGAGTCTAGTATGGGTAGTGGTTGACCAAGAGTGTATGTGGTCTAACAGCAAGAATCATTCTGAAATTTTTCATTTACTGTTAATAATAAAATCCACTGCGGACTACTTGAATCTTGTAATCGGGAGTCAGCCTCTTTTGTACGGATGATGGTTTGAATTATAATGCGCGGTATTTGACCTTATAAACTGATGTAATCTGTATCGTAATATATTTATTCAATAATTTACCAGGTCAAAACAATTGTTTGTAGTAAAATGATTTTGTTAGAAAATGTAGAGAGAATCATAATATTATTATTTTCAATAAAGCGACATTAATATTTAATTAACTCCCTAATAATGGCACATTGATAAAATATAAACGATTCGTTGATTTTTGAACAATATTATGAACTCATTAAACAAAATGTTCAATAATAAGTCCTATTTATATTTTTTAATTTTTTGATGGATCGGAATTAACCATCAATCCTCTTCTGTCATTCATGTAATAGCATGTGTATAAAATGGCACTAATTTATGAAACGATGCTGAATTGATAAATTGATTTGAAGAGATATATAAATGGTTATGCAGATTCGCAATTAGAAACCGAACATTTATCAGATTATTATGTTGCTTCCAGCTCATAATTTCTATTCAGATCGTAATTAGACGAGTAAATCTAACATTCTTAGAACACTTTCATGAAAATTAAGTAATTTTTTAACCAAAGGTAATTGTACGGTTTTAAACAAACAGGCATTTAATTCGATAAAATTCAACCGTGTGTTTATATAAATTTTCATTTTATCTATAAAATTAGACATTTAATAGTTATTCTAAAATCATAATTAGCAGTTAAAATTTGGTATATTTTTGGGTTTTTAATTTTGACCAAAAATCAACAATCTGATCGGGTCGTGTTAACGATGTCAGGAATTTAACAGAGAAAGTATTACAGGGTTTCCAGATCAATTTGATTTTTCGTCCGCCGAATTTTGACTAGACAAAAAACAATTTAACTCGAAACCGCCGCACAAAAACATCCACCTCAAAATCAAACTGGACCAACGCTAACTTAGTCCGAAAATCCTATTAGAATTTTTCATGATTTTGTATGATGTCTCCGACTGCCTAATTACTATGAATAATTATCATCAAGATCCGAAAAATTAGAACCTAATTTGGTGACAAAATTTGGAAGGTCAGCCACTTTATAAAAATATTTATAAAAAAACAAGCTGTTTGAACATTTTACACATCAATAAAATGTATCATAGTGACTTCACATGATTTAACAAACTCATCATTTGATTGTAATCCGAAACCGACAACAAAATTGTTATCCACTATTCTAAATAAATTATACAAAAATATATCTGGATATAACGTATTTTGCTTCTTGAGTTTTTGAACTCGAAATGCTACAAACAGTGCACAAAACTTAACCGAACAGACAAGTACTTCATTAATGGTTTTTTATGCATTATGAGTAAGGTTATTTGCTCTTGCGAAGTAATGGTTATAACTTAAAGGCGAAGAGTAATGCTAAATGATTCGGCGAACATGCTAGAAAAGATGCACTGGAAAATGATACCAGGCCTTTACAGTATGTAAAGTCTATATATTTGGATGTTATAAGTTAAATATACCTGCTTTAATTCGAAAGTAAAACTCATGATTGGTTTCAAATGCCTGAACGATTTTCGTCGTTTCCGAGATAACGATCATTCCAACAGCGTCATTTTGCTCATAACGCGATTTGAGAGCGGATCTGATGAGATGATCAAGAGATATAAAACGTGGATGTCAGGAGATTTGTAATACGCAGAAATGGTTTCGACCAGCTATCGTTTTATCTCCTTAGCATAATATTAACCGAATCGGTATTCCCAGGTTTCTGTCTGAGGAACTGATTCAATCAAAGATTGGAGGGATGTGTATGATTCTATGCTTATAACGATAAAACTTGTAGCTTTGGTTAATATAAAAGAAACGGTCGCTTTAATGTTTTTGAAGTGACAGAAAGCAACGAAGTAATTTTCAGCAGATAATATATCCCTGCTTATCACTGTTCGGATGATTTCCGACATCTGAAACGTGGCTAAATCATTCAATTGAATGTTGTGGAGCCGTGTATGCATTTCATTGACCATAGAGACATGAAACGAAGGTATGGAATCTTTGAATTTCCTGTCCTACCTCTTTTTATGTTCAAATTTTCAAACATTTCATCGAGAACATCCCCGTCAATCTGTTGAAAAATCAAGGTACTCGCGGTCCATCTCCAAAAACGAAACTTGTACATTAAGCTTGATTGTATTATGCCGGTTTCGTTTCGCAGAAACTAATGCCTTCTAAAGAAAGACATTCGTATAACTTTTATCGCCGTTTCACTTAAGAATTCAAGATATACTTGTCAAAAAATCCTTGGTGAATCGATCTATCTTTTGTGATGGTTTGTAGAATATGGGAACTATGAGGATGAGGTAGATAGTTAAAAGCATTCGTAACGAGTCAGAATGGTTTTCAATAAGCCGACCGGTCCCGAGCCGATTTATAAATCGAAGACCTTTCAAAATGTCTTCTTGATTGAAATGGATATGATTCTAATGGAAACCGAATCCCTACAGAACTCCAGACATGTTTGCTGTTAATTGCCAACCCCTTAAAATGTCATTTAGTCATAAATTTTTATGTTTGACACAACCAAGATCTCACGAACAAGAATAACAGAAAGATTGTTAGGATATGTAGGCTTAAATGGCTATCTGTTAAATTTTTTAGATAGAATTAAAAATTGATCGTGTTATTTCGGAGTTTATAATACAATATTTCGGTTATATTTCGAGAATAATTGAACTATTGGTTGCTGTTTTCAAGTTATTCACCAGTTCAACCAATGAACTTTTTACCGACACTAAACGAAAGATATCGATTTATTTAATTACCAAAAAATTGATTGGAATTTTAACACCGAGAAATTATTCAACCTATTATAAAATAAGCTAGACTGTAATAAATGATGCAAATTTAAAATAAATTGACTGGGTCATAAAATTATAGTCTAGAATTAATGAGATCGTGAATAATCGATTTACAAAATAGTGATGATCTAATGATTAAGATTACATGTATTCGTGTTTCTCGACATTTACCGAAAGTAGAACTAAAAAATTCTTATCCCTGTGTTACATACATCAAAATACAAACATAAGCTGTTCTTCGGATATTTTATCTGCAAAATATTGATAGAAATCTTTTTCAACGGTTGAAACGGACTTATGCCATCATAATCAGACATACCGTTAATGAATTTTATAATCATGTACCCAAAACGTACAAGAAATCTGATTAAATCTTTGGATCATGAATGAGAACACTAACTTGATAATTTAACGCTCGAGTTGATTGTCAATCTGGTAGTTATGTAATTTACAATTATCTGTGTTCGAATGATTTACATCGATTGTGTAAACGAATATGTTTTATCAATGTATCATTGTTTTGTATATTTAAAATCCGATATAAAACGAAAATAATTATAAGAATCTTGGTTATGTACTTGTGCTGTTTGATCGCCAATCGTGACAGATTTTTACGTGTTAAAAATTAGGAATTTCAGATATTATAACACAATCTGTAGATATCGTGCGATATAGCTTTGAACTATACGAAGACGCATATGATTGTATATTGATCTTTCAAGTGTAGACATTGGTATACTGCTTATCAGTTATGTAAGACGACGAATAACTCACTAATATCTGCTTGGATATCTCACCATTAATCCTCACATGCTAGTTAATGAATATCACGATGGTATAGTCTCCAACTAACCATGAGACGATCATTGATGGTGACGATTTTTTTTTGCTCTATGTGACAAGTGTTGTGGAATGCAAACAAATACGTACCATATAATCGGGATATACACACCGGGATAAAATATAGGTAAAAACTGGTTTTTGCTTATAATTTTTTTGTATCTAAGTCAATATCACATTAAATTATTGGTTTACATTATAAATCATATTATTCATAATCAGAGTATATTTTATTCTAAACAAGTATGTAGTTCTTGAGATATAGGTAAATAAATGAATTTTTTGTATTTTAAGTGAGTAGAAAATAGAAATAATGATTGGCTAATGCGAATATAAAACTGTTTGGACAATATCTTAGACAATACCTTATATCGACCAAAAGTTAGAATACCAAGAATTTTTTTTGGGTTAGGACACGAAATCGTAAAAAAGCAGTGCTCGCATCTTTTGGGACATTTTGTCAGATTTTTGTCTAATAGATGTAATTTTTTTTTATTCTAAAACGCATAATTTGTTGCAGTCGGTCGAAAAATATTTTTAAAGCAAATATAGAAAATTCTTGCTATCTTTTTGTCTCGTAGTAGTATTAAAAACAAGGAAAAATTCAAATGGGGAGAGGAATATCATTAAAGAAACAAATTAAATCATTGCTTATCTGAAAATTGGCCGAACTAAACAAGAAATGTCAAAAAGAATGAATAGAAGTTTACATCTTATTAATATATTTTGTTCTAATCCTTCACGGCGTTGGCCAAACATGATAAAATCTGGGAGAAAAAAGAATAACACTAACGATCAATTTCAAGAAATCGTAGAACTAGCTTAATTTAAGTAATGTCTTTGAATCAAATAAAGCATCAGCTTTCCTTGGATATTGAAAATCTGTCAGTATTTTATGAAATTCTTGAACAGAAGTGGCATTACCTCAAGTCTTGTACAAAATATTCTAACGAAAAATATAAGAAGATGTAGGCTTCTGCCATTTGTTATGATATTTCTTGGTTAGTCAGCCAAATTTCTTCGGAAACAATGATTTTGATTATTTCATTAGTGGATTTCTCTCTTTGAGTTTTCGAGGTTTAAATACGATTGCGCGAACAATAGATGGTAAAGCTTTTGCCAGATTTTCGTGAAAATAACATATTTTGTGATCCACTGCAACAATATCTGTGTTTAAGATATAAATAGATATATCTAGAAGAAGATAGTCTGTAAAGATGTTGAAACGGTGTGAGTACAGCTATTTTACGTTTTTCTTACACCATCTCTAAAAAATCCTTGATTTTCATACTTTTGGTCCGTATATGGTATTTTCTAAGATATTGTCCAAAAAGTGTTGATATGGCACTAGCCAATCCCGACTCCTTTTTCCCAACTATAAAACAAACAAATTAATTTATTCACTCGTTACTCAAAAGCTATATATTTTTTGATGAAAATATATTAGATTATGAACAAAACAGGTTTTTGGTCCAAATTAGCGTTTGTCCACTCTAACTTGGTACGGCTTTTTTTTAGCGGCGGTTTCCCGTTAAATTTAGTTTTCGTCCGCCAAACTTGACCGGAAACCACTGAAAAAAAAAAGAGTCGCGCCAAATTGAACTGGACAAACGCCAACTTGGTCCGAAACCCAGATATGATTACAGTTTAAAACAACAATTTTTTTTTAAGATTGATTTAGAACAAAAAAAATTCTAAGAAATAAATTTCTTTTTCCTCTCTATTTTCTGGAGTGTAAAAACCTGAGGCCAGAATGAGATTTCTAATGATGTTTTTCCAGGTATAAATGATGAATTGATTTTTTTCTCGAGACGATTTGTCGAAATGAAAGTCAAGGGATGAATGGATTTGATTAATTAGTTCATTTATTCGCAGTTTTTCGTCTTTATAATCATTCGAAAATTTTATTATAAAAATCACTGATTTTATTCCTGGAATATTTTTGATCCTATTTACTTTGTAAATTCATTGGACTTTTTGATTCTCAAGAAACCAATTCTGTGTTTTTTATTAGGAATTGTTTTATTTCACATATTCCTCGATTTTCCTTGAGTGACGACAGAATAAATTGCGTTGAAAATATGATAAAGTCGTGAAAGTAAAAATTTCGGTCAAATATATGTATATTTTTGAATGTCGAATGTCTTGAATAAAAATTTTCATACGAGGAATTTTAACCTAAAAATTAAATAATTCTCGATAAATTTTATTATTCATTGTATATTATTTATTTCATAGAATTGTAAATCCTAACTTCTACGACATTCATTGCTCTCAAATATTTGTCTCCACTTAGATGTATGCTCATTAGTTAAATTAATATTCTTAGCTCGACGCTGATCTCTAAATTTACGGGTATTTCATGAAATTGAGAAATAGTTTTTTGACTGACTTAGTCCTTATAATCTTGCTGAGGATTCGACATTGATGCAGAAAAACATACAAGTTATTTCTGCTAACGTAACGGTCATTTTCTCATAGGATAATAAACATATAATCTCGCAATTCAATCAAACATTTTCTAGTAATTTGTTTATTTTTTGTTAATTTCTACCGTTGAATTCCTATTCGATCAAGTCATTTAAATATATTGAGCTATCAAGACGAGTTAGAAAAATTGTAATATCAGTTTTCTTGTGTCATTAGTGGAAATTACTTAAAATAAAATCCTATACAACAATCGAGTGAAACTTGGTGGTCAACATGATACGAGTTGATGTACCGTGCATCAATATTTTCTTAAGTTTGGGTGCTTCCTTATATACTACTCACAAAAGCGCAAAAATTTTACGCTGCTTAAAATCCGATACGATATAAATTGACGTCAGATAAACAATTTTTTCATCTCGCCATGTTGTAAGTAACCACTCAACTTATTTCATCGTCGATATTTTTTGTTTTCGTAGCTTTTTAATACTATTAGTTGCTTCCTTAGGTATGTTCAAAACTAAAACATTTTTATCCATTATTCATTTATAAAAATGGACTTTATGTCATGCGCTGTTTATAGTTGAAGTTTATGATTGTGACATTGAACATAGACAATAATTTTTAGATCCATCACCACCTGTTTTATTTCTGATTTCAAAAAAAATGATAGATATTTATCAAAACTCATATTAACAAATTGAATTCAGTATATATTCCCAGTTTTTCTGCTTATTGTTAAAATAAATTAATAAATTATTTTTAATAAAATTAATGATAAGTTAACTAAGCATGTCTTTACGTAAATCATAGTAAACCGTTCAACTCTGTGGAGTAAATTTCGGATGTGAAAGAAAAACAAATCATATTTATATCACAAAGTATACTTCTGAAAAAAATTAAAAATTTAGAAATTTATTACACTTATTAAACTTTTCCTTATAAATGGGCATTCAGCGTATTTTTTCTAACAGCCAAAAATAATACAACGTATATCAATAAAACACGGTCGTAAGACACCGAGGACAATCGTGATCTCCGCTAAAGTATACTCGATAATTTTCGAATCGAAATAAAATCCACGAGTTAAATCAAATTCGGTGTATTTTAAACGTACACTCTAAATCTTTGGTATAAACTACTCATCAAAGTGGTTGGCATACATGACATATAGATTCAAAATGGTATAAATTAAGCGACATTTATTAAATAACTACTTTAAAGTATATTTTTTCATGGAAAATCTACTGCATCAGTTATTTTGTAATTTACACAATATCAAGGTGACCAAACACGTTGGGACCCAAAAACGAGACACAATATAAAAATCCATATTGCCTTCATAACGTTCCTGAAAATTTTTAATATATGAAACATGCCGCGGCTTTAAGTACACGTGTCGATGTGTACGATCCTGTTACATTCATTTTCATATCAAAGGGCCGTGCTTCATGAATTGTTCATGGTGACATATTCTTTAACAGAAAACCCAAATGATTAAATTGAATATTTATAAAAGAACAAATGCATAAAGTTCAGAAATCCTAAAAGGCTAAAACTTAATACTAATATTTGAATTTTAGTCAATAGAGCAATTGTCAGTCCACTCCTGACATCTCTACTCGCAAATACTCGCAAAACTTGCAGCAGTGCATGTCTCTTCTATACGCGTCAACTTGTATTTCATAGATGCCACGAGTGATTCTCAAATGTCTGATGTTGGATTTGATGAGTTCATGAAATTACACGTATGATGCGTTGGTGTTCCCATTGGCGATCAGCATAGACGTCAAAGTTTCATTTGTGAGTTGCATTCCTGAGTATGTCTATGTGTCATTCATCAAGAAATAAATCTCATTCAGTATGCGTTTTTGTTGATAGAAGCGATAGTGCAAACTTCACTTATCTCAGCATTGGCTCAAATTCAAGTTATTCATTCTTGACATGTTCGAATACTTATCATAATCTTTCTTCAGCAACAGTTAAGGCCTGCGCCGACCGTCCAATCATATATGCCGTGGCATATCTTGCGACACTAATGGTTGAATCAAACAGTCGATTGTCTTCTGCTGCACTGGATCTTCCAGCAATGATTCGCACCAGATATTTGACTGCTTCGACTTCGCTCCATGTTGGAATAGATGTAAGTAGAAGCAAACGATAGTTTAATGACTTTGTCTCATAGATCCCAATTTTCCATGCACTCGATGCATGTAACATAAAATAATATAAGGTTGTCCACAAAATGATTCGGATTTTATTTCGTAACGTCAATGTCCGTTTTCTTTTGGTTCAGTTGTCGATTAATCTAAATACCAAGAAAAAATTAATTTTATTAGGCCTGCAATGAAGCTATAAGATTTGAGACTTCTCGGTTGATTTCCATAGCTAAGTTTTATTGAGACTGTATCATCTTCGTTGAAATGTTAAAATGACTCGACAGGTAGTCCACAAAGTACATCCACGTTCCTGACAGTTTATCATCGATAAATGCCTGCATAACTGTTGGACAGTGTGGTAACGACTAAAAATAATGCATCAAACCGTCATAAATTAACAAAATACGTTCACCAGTAGACAGAAGAGTCAACCATCTGGTTTTGATGTGTACAAAAAGTTTTTTGAATTCGTCGCCATAAAATTCCCAAACATCTTTATGCTTTTTTCACTCTGACTGTGTAAATAGAAGAGCTGGTATATCATGCGAACGATCCGTTCAACATCTAATGGTAAGCAATCGGCTGCAGTCTGCATTGGGTGGTGTTAAATGTTAACACCACTTCTAACACCCAGATACTCGGATCGACAAAGGGCCGTCATAAAAGCTAGATATTCCTCGTCCCTATTCGATATACATAATTAAAGTTTGATTTGTGTTACCGGAGGAAACGCAAGGACTTTCTGTTTTAAGCAGAATATATCCATTGTGCCATTAATAGTTGACGTTATGATTTCTGCAGTTTAGC
>JWZT01004519.1:21661-42433 GCA_000827895.1 Thelohanellus kitauei
GGATCGAATCAGAGTGAAAATATCGTAAACTATTGATATGGGAGGATAGTAAGTAAAAATATCCCGCTATATTTTGCCCATGCAGTGGATAAATACTAGAAGTTACTTTCTTAATAGTTACGTTGATTGATTTTTTTGTTATTACATGACATGGTCAAGTTCTCAGAAAAATATATTTATTCGCAACTCGTGTTGGTAAATATTCGAGAAAAATAAAATAAATGACGTAAAAATGTTATATAAACCACGCAACCTCCACAAAGATTCAATCATTCCTGTATGATATGTAATATTTGAAGCAATTAGTTCATTAGTGTTATAATATCTTTGGACTAGAAAGGGGCATATGCGGTATAATCTTAACTGACTTTCAGTTGTGTAAGATTTCATATAGGTTTAATTCATACGTTAAATGATACTACAGTGGGTTTCTCATTTACCTTCATGCCCAAACCTACCTCAGTATCAAACATATTTTATCTCTCCCCCCCCCCTCTCAAAAATAATTCAGGATGAAAACGGGAATATATGATATAATTCTGAAATAAATGTATATTTTCCAGCATTACATCAGATCTTTTGCGTTACCACAGATAAATGTAAAACAAGATGATTTGTGATGTTGAACAAATAGAATACGAATGGTCTGTTTACCATGAAGGTAAGGGTCGTGGTACTGCCAAAGTGTATAATAGGATCTCTCTTGGGTGGTGTAAGGTACGATCCGATCTCATTTATACTAATTGAAGACGCATGGATATAGTCATTTATGTATCCTCCATCTTTGATTATGCCTGTTAAATCTGCCTCAATTTCATCGAATAGAAAATTCAGGTTGTTTTGTTTCAAAAAATTTTTCAGATTTATCTTGTTAATAAATTCGAATTTCGGTAAATACAAATCGATTATTTTCGGCAAAGAATCATTAAACCACTTGTTCATTTTTTGACTCTATGTTATATTAAAGATACGTTCATTCTTTTCAGAACATCCTTGATATTGTTCTCGTGTGGTAAAACGATAGCTGCCGACATATTCGTTTCTTGCAATGGAACAAAAACGATGTCGGCTCTCAAATCCTTGTCATTATAGTATTTCAAATACTCAATCTTTCTCATCGTTTCAACAATTATTATTTCTGAATTAATATCCGTAAATATTTTGTTTGTGGTTAATCTTTTCATATATGGTATTTTCCATTGAAAACAGACATAATATTCGTTGATTATCAGTAAACTTATTTCATCCTTGTATAGATCAGTAAAAATGTCACTGAAAGGAACGTCCACCAATGTTTTTCCCCATTCATTAATTGTTTCAATTTGGCGATCATTATTCGTGGGGTCTATAGGATGGAGTTCAGTATCATAAGATTCAAGCGCCATTTGTTTGAAGGATTCCACTGGAAGTTGTGAGTGAAAAAAAGCTGATTTAACGCTTCCTACGTTATAAAACTCTTCTATTCCAAAATAGTCGATACAATTATATTCCACAGCGTATATTTGATAGGATATTTCTTTCAGTGAATAATTGCAATTCAAAAAATCGGATAATTGATCTTTTGAGGGACCTTTAATCCCTTTGTTTACCAGTGACAATGTCAAATAAGCAATGAATCCACTAATCGAAAACGTATTTCTTTTTCCACTATTCACTAGTAAATAATTGGCTAGTTTAAGGGTCAGTTCGTTGATACTATCCGCCATCAAATACTATAAAAATCGAAAATTAAAATAGATCAAAAATAATTTGATTTCCTTCAATTAATAATGTTTGAATTGATACATTAAATGTAATTGATTCACCAATAATATATCAACCTAAACCATATTATTTAATAAAATGCCATTAGTCGATAAAAAAGACTATTTGAGCCATATATTGTTGGATTTATCACACGTTTTACATCATCAATTGTTGAATAATAAATTTTGCCGCTAATTAGAAACAAATTAGCATCAATTGCAATATAAAAGATTAATAAAGCAGTAATATAACAAATCGATTTGTGTTTGACTATATTGGTAGGCTGGGATCGCCTCAAGAACAAACAATATCTTCATAAATATATGGTCAGAGCTCTGTCCCTTTTGAGTATTATAATCATGAACATTATTTCTGTTTTACATCACAACAGGATATTAATAGTTTTTCATCAACATTTTAATTCATTTCAACCTTATTATTCTCAACAGATTTCAGAGGGACTGGAATTAAGTAGTTTTAACTCATTCCACAATCATTGAGACCTCAAACACTCTCTGACCTCATTTATAATAATATATAATTAAACTTAATGAATAAATGGGAAAAAACTGCTATTCAGATGTATAGTTTGGTCAAATGTATGGAAATGAAGAACTATTCAATTCATGCAAATATTATAAGCGCGTGCACAATTTCAATTTCACATAACTAAATTGAGTTGTTAATGACAAAAAATCGATCATAAATTGTTGTGAATTCTAAAACATGTTGATGCTTTTAATTAATACTACAGGAATTAAGACGATAGTTATTTTTATACAATATTGCAAGTTTCCATAAGATTTCCCTTTTCAACACAAATTATGGTAAATATATTTGTTGGAATATTAATTATCGTGATGCTTTAAAAATTTATAAAGTAGAGCCAAAATTGTCTCTTTGGAACCATCTAATACTATTGAAAATGCTTTTCAAGTGGTTCAGATTGTGCTTGATTCATAAAACTTTTCAGCAATTGCAATAGTGATGAGCTCATCATAAGGACATAACCCATGCGACGTTCTGGCAGATACCACAAGTCCCTACACTGACTACATTATTTAGCATTTAATTAAAGGCTGAAATGTTAAAAGTAACTCATAAATATAATTTATTAAGTTTGGTTAATTACTCTGTGTAAAAAATTTGAGAACATTTCGACGTCCTTAGACGAAAATCAAAATGTCTTCAGAGGTAATATTCGCGATAAATGAGAAATTCTGCATGTCTTCATACGAATATTTGGATTTCAAATGGAGCACATATATTTCAGAAATTCTGAACGTGAAAAGGTTTCTGATAGTTGGTATAAAAAATGATTTTATATCAATTCGCACACTCCATTATATATATATTCGAGTTTAAAAAAAATATTATCGAACATCATAGAGAACGCTATCAAATTTTAATAATTATGTATA
Organism: Thelohanellus kitauei; assembly: GCA_000827895.1. Classification (NCBI taxonomy): domain Eukaryota; kingdom Metazoa; phylum Cnidaria; class Myxozoa; order Bivalvulida; family Myxobolidae; genus Thelohanellus; species Thelohanellus kitauei. Next base: position 24,829 of record JWZT01004519.1, read on the forward strand.
GTCGCATAAGCCTTTGAATTAATGTAAATAAATTCCTGTTTAATTTTGAATACATGCAAATTGTTAAATAGTTCGTGTTTCTGTTTTTTCAACCGTAGATTTCCTTATTAAGATCTTCTGATTATCCTCTATTAATTATAAATCTGGCCTTATTACACTATAAAGTTCCTATGAACTCACGTGATTTCTTCCCAGCGAACGAACACACCTTAATTACTGAGGCTCATGTGGGCAGAGTAATTGAGGTGAATTTTTAGCCAGTGAGTCTTGCACTACCCAAAGCTGTTCGCGACGGGTGCCTATCCGGAGTGTAAGCCTGTCGCACGTGAACAATGTCGCAATTGCGATCGACGTAAAATTCGTGCCGGAATGCACCGGTGCCGGTTTATAAATCTCTATGGCTGCTGTCAAAAAAACGAAATCACGTTGGGCCTAATTACGGATATCTGAAGAAAATGTTGCTGATATAACTTCATGGTAAATGTACCAAATTATAAAAACAATATTTGTTAATAAATTAACATATTTATAAATGCATTGATATGATTCAACGAATTCTTGACTAACGAAATTTTTACAATAAATATTTCGCCCTTTCTAAAGATGAATAATTTTTGGTTTTTCTGCTCAATCCGTCTCATAACTGTTAACGTTTTTTACTGATTTGAAAGTGCGCATGATGAATATATTCTCTAAACGAAATATTAAATAGAGATGCATACCTCAGTTAACATAGCTTTGGAAATCAGCATTTATATCGTAGAAATTAAATCGAAAGCAAGAGAAAGACAATGAAACATTTATTCTACATTCAGGTCAATACCTTCATTGGTCAGATAAAAATTATAAGATTATGATAACAAATTTTTGTTATGTGAATTTACAATATCGTTTAAATCTGAATAAAAAAACTACATTTTAAATTCATGCACTTTAGGTACGCCATTAAATGATCACAAATACCCTCCATGTGTTTTTAGAAACAAAATTTCTTGAATAAAAAGAAGACAATTCAATAAATTTAATATTCTTATCTTTTTTTTAATATCGCTTCAAAACTGAAACGGAGATAAAGAAACAAAACATTGAATAGGGCAATTAGTCTTAAGGTGAATAAAAATTCATCGTATATTTCACAGTTTACCATGCAAAATCGCCGATTTTCAGATCGTGACTTTCATAGATTCAGATGCTGAATTTATTCTCAACAGTAAATGATAAATGTAAGAAAGATCCTTGATATTAAACTCACGTTAAATCTCTGTAAACGACTGCCCATACTCGACTCGTAAATCTGAATTCATATTCTGACCACCCTAAAAGAAAACATCTATTAATTTCAATGTACTGTATATAATAAATACAATGTCGGAATCTTTGAATGTCAGTATAGGAAAGTCGACGTTTTGCACGCGAAATGATGAATTATGAAGAATTTTTGATCAGATCTTCATTGGGTCTACATTGAAATTTAGAGAAAATCTGTGGTACACATACTTGAAAATATATGTATTATTTCATATTTTTTAGATAAATTAAGCGACCTTATTTTTAAAACGTACCTCAACAGATGTAATGCAAGTGATACTGATCAAAATACCATGTTAAAATAATGCAGAACAACTTTTGAATAAACATTAAACTTCAATGAATAGTCTGATTCTAAAAACATTTACATAGATATCCTTCACAAACAAAATTTAATGGAATGTAAGAAGTATTCATATTAAGAAATTACATAGTTTCAGTTCGGAATATGGGATTTCGGCGCATGTTTTAAATTTTATCATTGAGAATTTCATAATTCCATTTAATAATCAAAATTGACAATAAAAATAAAATAATTTGGCTGTAGTTAGATTAGGGAAAAACTGCAGTTTCATGAACAAAACCATCGCATCTGTTTTTAAAGATCTCGGTAAAAATCGCCTGATATGAGATAGCTGATAAATTCAGCTATATTTAATATAGTTTTCAAACACTAGAACAATCTTCACATCGAGAAAAGCATCACAAACATTAAAAATGTAAAAAATATCGATTTTTATCAATCGATATAATTCAATGATGTTGAACACTCAAGAGCGTGTCGAACCATTTAGTTCACCTTGATCACTATAATGTAATTCGATGCAACGTTTCTTATCGAAATCCACAAATCACTCTTTTAACATTTTTGCATTCATATTAAATAGCTTTTAAGCAATGAGGATGATGTGACGTCAGCATTTTTCAAAAGACACATCTGAATAGCTGTATTGAATCAGTAGTTGCGAAACAACCACTGAATAAATTGAAGACATTTTTAATGTTTGATTTTATGTAGAGATGTGGAATAGAAGGTTATGATCCAAAAAATTCGATCTTAAGAAACATAACGAGGGGTGTTTTTGTTTTTCATTTTGTCAAAAATATAAACAACGAGTATCAACAGCCCCAGGACTATAATTGAAATTGTATTCATATCCGAATACCAGGGTCTAGCTTCTGAGACATGCTCTCCAAGGAGTTGACTTGATATCGGGGAATCTTAACATTATTGATATTCAGACTCAATTGAGAGCAGTCGTTTCCAATATATCCTTCGTCGCAGCTACAGAAAATTTTTGTGTCCTAAAATTAATGACCCAAATATGATTTTCGAATATCATACCTTAGAAACAACGCATATTCCATGAACACATGGTGGATCACAGGATTTTTCACACATCTGACCAGTATATTTATGTCTGTCACAGACGCATAAATGGCGGTTGTAAATTACTCGACATTTTCCTGAAGTTATAAATTAATAAAACCTCCATTCTGACATATTTCATTCTTTGGACAAATCGTCTGATTGCAAAATGGTCCGGTTTTTGTGTTAACTAGACATTTGCAAGCATTGTTTTTGACACAAACGCCATATTTAGGATCGCATTGAACATCACAATAAATCTTCTCACATCTTTCACCCCGTGTATATTCTTGACACGCGCAGTGTATTCCTTTGTGTTTTAACTAGGAATTTCCAATAAAATCTTATCTTAATGCAAATTGCCGAATTTTGGCAAACGTTTTCATCTTCAGAACATCGTAAATCTGATACTAACGCAAATAAAACATGGCCAACATCGGGATGGATCGTCGCCCTTCTCCAAACAGTTTTTAGTATCTTTATCCGTATAGCATTCCACATTATCGTTTGATTTTACACAGTCAAACTCACAATTGACACCTGTGTACCCCTGACACCGGTAACTTGACATAAATATTCCACAAACCTGACATAAACTCCAAAAGTGTTCATTTTGTTTTTTGACACGAAAATATCTTCGGTTTTTGAGAAATCGATCCATATCTTTTTTTCGGGTACCTGATATAACTGAATGATATTATGATAGGTTTTATTCACAATAGTTGATTGGAATCCATAATGAATTGAATGAAGAACAATTTCCAAACTCAAAATGTTTTTACTCTACAATTATGAATATCATATACAGAAAACACCGAATGCACATTCGGCGGCTCTTCCCAGACTTCTGTATGAAAAAAATGGATTCCAGTATCACTGTCGTATTCCTCATAAATATTTATTTCACGCTCTTCGGTAATGTGGTTAAAAGTAACTCTTGAGGTAATATTACATGTATATAAATTTATTTTGCATATTAATAAAGATTTATCAAATGGCTCCGGCATGAACCGATAATTGAAATAAGGAAATTTAAAATTAGAGATAGCCATTTCAAATCGTCTATAATATGAATGGTTGATGGCACTATAGTTAAATATATTTGAATACGCCTGCTGCTCCCCTTCATGTACATTTGCACTCCAGGACCCTGAAGCAAGAATACATAAGTTCAACAACTGATTTATAACCATGACCACTGAAGTATTTTTGACTAATATTCTATTTAGCCGATGTTAATCGTTCATATAAGAAATCCGATTAATTACGATAAATTGTGATTAATTTCCAAATAGCTTACTCAATAAAACATTTTAAACTATTTTCAATTTAATGGTTTATAAAATGAACTACATGTAATAAATTCAATGAATAATGCCGTCTATGCCATAACAAATCTAGCTGAGTGTTTTGAAAAAAGAAATTACATCTATGACTATTGAAACACAACCTGTCCACTGGAAGATCTGATTTCAGATTAAGGAACATATCCGATTAATTAAAGTCAAAAATCGATACAATTGGAAAAATTTAAAAAGAATTTATCTGGTTGAATTTCTAAGTTTTGAAAATATAAACTCTAGTTTTTAATATGATTCGTTGGCACATAATCTCAATTAAGCCAAAGTATTTAATCCCAGTAGAAAAAAATTTAATCAAAATACGAATTCATGACAAATTTAAATGTCTGAACTATATATCATAACTCGAAGGATTTCTAGAAATCTGGTATCAAGCCTAGGCTTATTTAATTGTATTACCATACACCTTAAATTTTCTATATTATTGAACAAAGACTCATTTTGGCGGTGTTGCGCCAAATTAATTTTGTTTAGTATTTGATCTTATAATGGCGAGGATTAATATTGATAATCTTAAATATGTAATCTGAGTTGTTAAAAATACTACATTCGGGTTGTTTTGGGCTACATATAGTTTCATTAATCATGAAATTAGAGGAGATGTGTATCTAAACAGGAGTTTCTAAACGCATATATGACCAATAAAATTGTTGCTCAGGTGTTTTTTACTTATTACAGTACCTTGTTATTTTTCAAAGGTTTATTATATGCCTTCGTAAATTCATTCTAAACTCCTCCTTGGCCTGCGATACTCACTATAATGATTTCATACATGTATTTATCGAATTTACGAATTAATTCGGCCAAGACACAAAAATAATATATTTATCCTAGAATTGACTACTTGATAAAAATAGGCCTGCGTTAATGTTTTTGGATGTTAATCTGTCTACAGCCATTGGATCATTATGTTAAAAAAACAATTTATATTCGGTAAAAAATGCTTCAATACAGCAAAACATTATTTTCATAATCAAAAATAGACCTATGTACGGAATGTGGAACTGGAATCGCTGCCGCTTATAGCTTTTGGTTAAAATTTCGTTCAATAAATCTTTTTAGCTGAAAATTTAGGCTCAAATCATGAATGTTGAACTGAAAATTTCGTTTTTAACACACTTAGAGATGGAAATTAAACAATATGTTAGAAATCTCACTCGATATGACACGATGCCAGAAATACTGCCGATGAAGTGTAACAACAGTTTTACAGCTACAAATGAGCAGTTAAGAGAGAAAAAACCGTATGATTCAGGGGTAAAAATAATATTTTTAATTTAAGGAATTCCATTATAAACTAATTATATTAATTAAATTTTCTAAAAAAATGATAATTTATCGATAAAAATGTGTGTGGTCAAGTGACTCCAGCACTTCATTGAGTATTTGAGCCTGGATATTTATTCTTACGCCTAACCTAATAAAAATCTATTTACTTGATATGTGAATTTTTTGCAGCACACCCAAATGTAAAATACAGCGACACTTCAAAACCAAATATTTTAAGATACATATTATGTATCCTAANAAAATAAAAAAGTGTGATAGAACAGATACTGATAATTATTTTGATAATATTTTATCAAAAATATCCCCTGTTTCAATCAAATGTCATACATATTTTGAAACTATTCAAATTTTTTGAAAGGTTAAAATCAAATTTTTAAGATTATCTTCCGATTGAACTTTATAAACCCGCGTAGGTTCCAAAATAGAACCAGGCCAGCCGACCCAATAGATAAGAGTTGAAGCTGTTGAGATGGTTGACAAGAGAGCATATTTGTCGAAGTTACTCGTATCAGAATTAAAAATACATTTCTATCTCAAAAAAAAGCGTTTGAGGAATGAAATTATGATTGTTCATGATAAAAAAATATATATCTAATTGTGTTGAAATTCTTGAACGTTTTATGAGTGACAAAAACTTACATTAACAAAATACAATTATTCTGGGTTAGCTGCCACTGTATAAAGGGAATATTTCTACAGTTTGGGATGGCTGTCTCTAATGTAAACCACTACATTGTCGATAATAATAACCTTATAATTCAATCGTAGAAAAAGATTTTGCTTTTTGGCTGTGTTGATAAAAGCGTTTGCCTAAATATTATTGCAGTCAAAATTTATAATGTTCAGACTAAAACAGACATTTTTGATGAAAATTGTGTAGCCAAATATACAAATTCTATAAATGCACGGAAAATACAAAATCAAAAATCATCATGGTTTCCCATCATTCACTTATATTCTGAAATAATACATTGATTCGTTTATATTTCTCTCTTCGTCGAAATATCATCGATGTATCATCGATATTCTGATTTTAAAACTATTTTAGGAGCCCTGGAGTATTTCTTTATAAGCACTTTTGTTATACTCAGGAAATGTTTGATCTGATCACGATTTAAGGATTATAGAGAGTCTCCATCATCATTATAAGTTCGAAAGAAAGGCTTGATGACTATATAACAATGTGATATTTGCTGATATAATCGACGAGTGTGTTTTCTGGGATGTCTGGCACTTCTTCATAAAATTATTTCAATCTGCAGTTGGTTCAACGCAAACTTTTACCCATATTATTTTTTAATGCGTTTAAGTGATACGTTTTTTACAGATTATACATTCATCGATTTCATCTATAACTTCTAGATCTGTAATTACAATATCTTCGAATTATAGATTTGAAAAATCTGATTTTAAAGAAGGATTATAAAAAAATAAATTCAGGTGGCCTCAAAAATATGGTGAGTGTGAGAGCTGTGCTTTGTTTTATCATGTTCAAACTTGAAAAGACAATTTCTCAGAACGCATTTTCATTCAGTATGCATCGATCTAATATAATGTTTGAAACCTAAAATACCTGTCCTAAATACGTTTTGCGTTAATCCACATGACTTTTCGGTAAGAATTATGGTTTATGAATTCCATTATTCTCTCCTTTTGGATTCTTGGATGACTAATTTTCGAACAGATGTTGAAATGCCAACAACTCGAAGGTAGAATATATCAGAATGTTGATCATATAATACAAGCATGGTCACCCATTAAACAACGACAAATAAAGAGTTTGATGCCGAAGTTGCTTCTTTGTTACACAATAAATCCACGCACAAAATATTTTTCGTTAAAAATCTTTACCAAAAAAATCATTTTCAAAATATGGGTTTATACTGAATTAAACTAAAATAATTTTTAATTTAGTGGATTGGGTATTATTACACAGATCCCTGATTTCACGAATATCAATTTAATGAGGTTTCAATATTCTTTTTATATATTTTAAATTCAAAAATATTATTTTGGTTACACAATTGATCATTCCCAATATTTCATAGATTCACACCTCTTTTACAATGTTTGTTGAATGAAACGAATCGAAGATCGTAAAATTTTTTTGAAAACTCACAATTAAATTCAATTGTGTTGAATAATGGTGAAATAAATTTGATTTATGGTCTCGAGATTTCAGAACATCACGTATATCCTTCGAGGTCAGAAAAAGAATAGTTTCCCACGCATGTGGACCAGGTCGAGATTCTCTGCTCGAACTAAAGTGGTATTCTAAGCTTAGGGTGAATATTTTTAACCACTACTCTTATCAGCCTTATCAAAGTTTACCACAAATTCAGACCATGACTGTGCCCTTTGGATTGGTCAACGCGTCTACTTCAAGAGCCTTGCGGCGTGAACCTTTTTAAAATTTTAGATGAGTTTTACTTCGGAAAAAACAAAAAAGCGAGAAATGAAAATGGAGTATTCCGTTTTATTAATAAAAAAATATTCGACTGAGCTACTCTATTGAAAATCTCAAAATGAATTCTTAAGATTTAAATTTTACTTCATTAAAAATAATTGGATATTCAAAACTCAAAATAGTGTATTTTAGACATATTAAATAATATAGCCTTATATCCATATGATTAAAAAATTTAAATTATTTTCCTGGACCTTAAGTTCTATTAAGGCCCTACAATTACATATAAAAGTAAATAAAAATCATAAATAATATAATTTTGTTTATATTTGTATGAGAATTAACAACAAATTTCCATAAAACGTTAAAAGAAGGCCCTTCCACTGTCTTTCATGTAAGAAAAATCTTATAGGGGTAAAATATCTTGGTTTTATTCAAAAAAAGCTTAACATTTTTCCATTTCTTATACTTTTGCTTTTAGATAGCTTGTTTTTAAGAAAAAAGGAAATATCAGACATAGAATCATCTGCGCAATTAAAATAATTTTTGCTTAGACCACAAATAATTAAGATTGTTTCAGTTTTTGTTGATTTTATTGTCTTCCCTAGAAAAAAATTACCATGTATTTCACAAAATTGACGTATTCATAATGTGTGAAAATTTTTCATAATTTGATGAGTTTTATTAGAGACGTGTTTAATGATTCCAAATATTTGTTTAATTTTCTCCTAATGCCTTAAAAATAATTTCAAGATATGATTTAGAACACGATATTTTTGAGGAAAATATTTTCATGCTATTGCGGCTGCGATTTCAATATCTTCGTAAAAATTCCATGACCACATTTATAACATCCTGGACATTGAATATTAATTTGACTGTCCCAAGCATACACCAGATAATGCGAAACATAAGTGGTTTTGAGTCAAATACGATCTCAAAAGTATAATTATTTAAAACATAAGTCTACCAACTGAGGGAAATGGATCTTTGAACATTTTTTCATGTATTGTCTTAGAAATCAAACATTTAGATATATGTGGAGTACCTTTAAAAATATCGTAACTACATTCAAAGAAATCGAATCTTCGAAAACGATACGTTCCGGCATCGTCTTGTCTGCTAAATTAAAAATTTATCTTTCCAAATAAAGAAAACGACCCAGATTGTCAAATTATCGTGGACAACCTAAAATCGCATATAAAAGGGTTTTAATATCAATATTTATAGTTCTTTCTCATAAATATGATATAATTTTACTTTGGGTGTGTCATGTAACACACTAACAACAATGTAAATATGATTTTACCTTTACAGAAGTAGTAAGGATGTTATCACGAATGATGATTCGTTAAGAACATTATAGACCGTAAAACTAAATCACTGATCTGATTGCATGATCCGATATTGAAATGATAAACCGAAAAATTGTCATTCTATTATGACTCATAGTGTCAGTGAATACCAACAATCATTGAACCTACACGAAACCTCACGAAGTGACGATATCATTTCATCTTTTGCATTTTTACATACAATTTAGTCACATTGTAAAACAGCTTGTGTCAAATGTGTATCATTAGCTTAGAAGTACGTTGCCTAAATTTATCCTGAAGGGTTTTCGCAATTAATCGCCCAAATCACATTTGCTACAGCGCTAATCCCTTTTATTCATAGAAAATTCGATGTCAAAACCGTGTAGAAATGAACAAAAAGTATAAATTAATAAATAATAGGTGGTTTCTTTACCTGAGCCTAAATCAAATCATTTTATTTTTTGGTCGATGTACGATGAGATGTGAGTGATTTGTGATGAAAACCTTGTTAGTGGTTGCCTCTGAATTAAAGAGTATGGAATCCAAAAATCAGAGTTTTCTAGGAGGGATGACGTCATTCTACAAATTTAAAGCATACAAAAAGTTGAACAACGATTTACTTCAAACTAAATAGCTTTCAGGAATAATACATTTTTATATCATCAAAGCTCTACATTCTATTCAAGTTAATGAGAATTTTTATCCCCCAAAAAAAAAGATAAATTAGACAAATTTTTAAATACGAAAAAACGGCAGTGTCTAATAACGGGTTCTTCAAAAAAACAAGAATCGAAACTCGCTAACTTTGATTTAACAAATAAATGTGATGAAATAAAGCTGATATCATATATCGATGAAATGTACTTTCGGCTTCCTGATAAACACAATTAAATATCTGCTTAATTAACGTTTGCCTAAAATAATTTTTGATAGCATCATTTTAAGGTGTACACTACAGGAAAAGAACAATTTAATGAGTTAAATAACTTTCGTTAAGATTTAACCGTAAAATTAGTATTTAAAAGTGCTGGCTCATTAATATCCGATGTACGATTGAAAAACTCGGAATTGTTAAATTTTACAAATCCTTATTCTGCAATAAATTAATCGTTTAATTTATGCATTTACTGATTCTGCGAATCTTCAATGTTTGAAATTGAAATTCTGATCTCGTATAAAAGGAAAGGTGTTGTAACCGATCTGGATATATTAAATATTCCGTGAATTGAATCAGATAATTACTTCAACGCATATATTTTCGTTTAAAATCGATGAATTAAAATTTATACGAAATGCAAGAAATGGTCAAATAATGGTCAAATCGTGTTTTGAAAACCAGATGAAATAATCCTATTTGTCGGCAAGGTCGGTAAAAATACATTAATTAAACAAAAATAAACATTCTAGTCTGATTAAATGAACAGATATTTATATATGAAAATATAAAAACCACAACAAATAACATGTAAACAAATTTATAAGTTATGTTTTCACTCATCATTAAGTCATTTTAATACATTTGTTAAACAAAAGTCATGCGCATTCTGAAACCTGCGATATGGATATCATTAAAAATTAACGAATATGGACCGAGAAAATGGTCTTCATCAAATGTTTTTGAAGATATTGAATATATATAATTAAGGTTGCGAGCTTATTGTGAATTTGTTAAGCGAATGTACAAGATAAAAGGAATACAACTGTTTGGTGATTTTAATATTTTTCAATCCATGATCTTATCATTGATGTGTTTGGTATTCGTAAAAGCAGGAACTTCATGATCACCGTTTTCACTTAGACGCTGAAAATGTTTTGTAAATCGTTCTTTATTTATCAGCCGATTGCGTCTATGATGAAGGGAACCATAATCAAAGTGTATGTAGAATTTCACCTTCTAAAATCTACAGCTGACCATCGAACTGAATAATTTTCTAATAGAATTTGGTAAGAACATAGTTGACACCTGCCTCATTAGTCTCAGCGATGATTTTTTGACGTCTATGACCACAATTAGTCGTCAGGACAAGATGGAATAAATCATTGGCTAGCCATATAATATAATTTAATTGAAAAATAACAGCTATATCTAACATGATGATGATAATAAAGTTCAAGATGTAACCATCAGCGAATAATATAAAGGCATCATTATACTGAAGATTATGAAAACGATACTTTGAGTGAAGCAAAAACAATAACTTATAGTATATATCAAGGCTAATCATCTATGGCAGGGGCGTCAATAATACCACTTGTAGTCTGTATTCGGCCATCAAATGATCTCCCCTGACTAGCCTATATATAATACATACTGGTAAATCCTGTCTGCGGGGCAGTAAATAAGAAAATTTATGAAAAAATCTACACAATCTCGAAATGAAGCATAGGGACTCTATTCATTATTTGGATGACATGTGATGCTTCATACATAATGCGCATAGTCATTGTTGTAATAGATTTATTAAAATATCTGTTTTATTTTTACCATTTTTGTTATCAAGTCGATTCACATCATCTCAGTTTGTGAGTTTCCTGCTTTTCTTCATTTATTTTCGTCTGGTAAATAATTTTACAATTTTGAACTTTTTTAAAGGAATATTCTAGTTAATTATATATATATAGAATATCGCGCTGTTTAGTTAGAGTAGAAACGTATTTTATTGTGGACATATATGACATAACCAGGAGTATACATCTGAATTCAGGAGGTAGCAGTTGAAACAGAGTATTACATTCGCCGACCTTTAGAACTAATCACTTTGGATTTTATATTAAACTGGAAAAATTAGAGAATATTAAGGGTTTACTGGCAAAAATAATTAGGGAAACAATTGTATTCTTTCACATTAGTCATATTAATCAAACCTTCGTAAACGCAAGCGGTTATATCTGATCTGTTTGCTTTTGAATGAAGACCTTTGTTTTGTTGAGATAGCATAAAGAAATGCACGATGCTGAGCATATAATCTATATGCAGTCATAAGCCTCAATCATTATCTTATAACCCTGTCTAGAAACACGATTGCAGTTAGAGCTGTTAACTGAGATTTTTTAGTCATCTAAGATCAAATGTATTGTCCATTGTCGCTGTTTAAATCGTAGTTAATAAGTTTAGAAATATAAGTGATATTTATCAACATACATTTCTCATTTTCGGATGTGGTCAAGATATCAATGTCTAGAAAAGTTTGTAATAACCGTATTATTTTGTTAAAATATCTCCATATACTACACCTACAGCAGTACCCAACCCGAAGTTCATCTGGCTCATCGTATGGAATGAGTTAGGAGAATCTGGTTCAGAGGTTTCTACGTTGTTGTCCATGGGGTTAATAATAATTCTACAACAAAAAAAGTTCACGTAAAATAGTAAAATAATTGCGAATGCGATGTCTAATTTATTATAGTAGAAGAGTCAGTTTCAGTCTACTGTTATGTACATCTAACCTCTGTAAACAAAAGCATTCGAAATAGGCTTGCAAGTAATTGATATAATCTAGAAAAGCTTTTCGACGCTTTATAATTGGCCGTCTGGCATCGGCTGCCTATTCTCTCCAAAAATCGTTTGCAGAATGTTCAAAATAATATCAAACAGTAGACGTAAAAAGAAAAACTTGATTGAATTGATAAAAGACATAAAAGCATAGTATGACACATAACTAATAATGAGATAGAAGCCAAAACACATCGTGTTGAAAAACGATAAAATCGCTCCGAAGAAATAAAAAAGCAAAAAAAACATTCTTAAATTTCGTCTTAATCCTACGAATTTATGCATATTTTATGATAGGAAATTATAGAAAATTAAACGCGCATGCATTTTTACACACTTGTAAAAATGTCAACGTTCCTATTAATAAACGATTAATTCTAGAATTTTTTTCACATTTTAATGTTATATACTTTTCATAGAACCTTCACATTCTAAGACAAAACATTGAATTATGCTGAATAACTGAATCTGATGGTTCTTGATTCGTTATTTTGTGTTTTGAGTGTAGCTGAATCATATTTATACCATCTATCAATATTTTCGTTTAACCTCGTTATATGTCGTACCATTAGAATCACAGGTATATAAAAGGCATTATCATCAAAAAATAAAATAATATTCATCAACGAGTAAGTTTGTATAGAACAGAAATGCTTCACTCTTTAGCTAGCTCGAGAATGCAAGATTGCGCATGTATATAAAAAAGTAAGCATTTTAATTCTCACCTTCTTTGATAGGTTTTTAATATTGAATGTTGGTGTTAATTTGGAGGAAGTCGAAAAAGGTTTTACCATCTCGTTTTTAAAAACGAACACGCGTAGTAAAAACATTTGTATTTTTTCCGCAAAATACAGAATTTAAAACGTAAGTCAAGAACAAATCACTTTGAAGCCAAACATACGAAACAACTCAATCATTAAATCGTTGTGATGCTTCCGAACCCATTGAAATTCGTAAAAAAAATTATTCAGTGAGGTTGGTTTAGAAAGTCATTTTCCTTTCTATAGTCCGCGAGAATCAATCATGAATCCACTTGTTTTGATTTTAGCCCATGCGTCAACGATTGCATTTGTTCATGCCGGACGGATAAGGACTGATAATAAAAAAACGAGAAATACTATCCACCGTATTAGTTTATTTTTTAAATATGGTTGGCCTTGATTCATCAATTTAATCTGAATATAAAAACGGTTGTCGCTATACGCATCTCTCCAAAGAATGGTATATTTTTAAATGCACTAGAAATCGATACTAAAGATCATCTGAATCAGTTAGACTGTACATAAACTATTTAAGGAAAATTTTGGCGGTATTTTGAAGAATTTTGCAGTACTCGTCATATGAATTTAACATACTTTATGTGATCTTGATTTAAACCCACTAAGATTTTGTTTGTGGAGGTCTACATGCGCGTTGATAATGTTTACTGAAATGTCGAATGTTTAGTGAGCATACGTTTTGTTAAAGTTTGATCTCTTTTTAAAAATATGTTAATATCATATATTGAGGTGATTTGCCTATAAAACCTTTATTCAATGTTTTAGAATACCTTTCTGAAAAGGAAACGATAAAATTTTTTGGTTCAATGATCTTCCTGCGCACCATAAAATCTCAGTTATTTAAACAGCATAACCTTTTTGCAATATGTATCCATCGTTTGGGATAAGTAGATTCCAACCTTAAAATCTGAACCCTCAATTGATGGTTCCTCGTTCGCCGTGATGACAGAAAGAATCTTTCATTTATATTTCATTTCTTTGGTAGTTATTCAAAGATTCAAATTATTTTACAGTGATGTTAAACTCTGGCTACACAAAATCATGGTGACTAACCCATTTATCTATGAGCAGAATCAAAAAAATGATACATCTACAATTCTTTGTGTTATTCTACATTTTGTACATGATAAAGGCAACACTTCTTCTGAGATTCTCTTATTGTGGAACTAAAAAATTCTAGCAGGACAGGAGATAACTTCTTTTTCAGGTAATATACATTACTGATTCGTTAAGTAGAATGGGTCCTTGATTCTTAAGATTGGGTAACGTTAGTATATCACCAATTTAGATAATAAAGGAAGAGATCGGATCGTATTCTGTACCGATTCAGGAAAAATATATTGGTTATTGAAATTCATATGTTCGAAGCAATTATTTTGAGAAGAAGAATTCTCGTAGAAATTCGGTTCCAGCGAAGAAAAATGATTAAACTAAAACTAGTGTTGTATTATTCTAAATTATTCAAACCACTGTAAGTTTTATTGATATCTAAATATGAGGATATTTAAGTAGATTTTATGTTTAGAAAATTGTGTACAGTCGAATTCGTTTTTTGTGTAAGTCGCTTAAGCGCACTATCATCTTTTGAGCATGTAATTGTTTTTGAAACTGCCTGTGTGTTTGTAATAAATTTTAGGTTCCGATAGCTACTCGCTCCATTCGATATCAAAGTGTAATATGGTCTCTGGGCACTCAACATAACCAGATTTGACTGTATATTGGGCATGAATAGCTTGGCATGGTCTACATAAAAAATTGTAACTATTTCTAATCCATTTTATTATATTCAGTATTGAATCCAATCTAATCGCATGTTATTTAGAAGCACGGTCGTCAGTATCTATCACAACCGCGCATTTCTGCAAAGGTCACAATGTCTTAAACAATGAGCACACCCAGAAAAGCTCATATATTTAAAGAACACTGATCATAAAACCAAACACGTGGTTGACAGTCTCTATAAATTCACTTTTTCAGCGGCAGTCTTCAAAATATATTCTTCGCTAGGGTAAACTATTCTTTAAATATAAAAATGATTGTTGTACAAGAACCCATCCATGCTACTTGGCATATCATCTGTTAATTCCGACGGTATTTATTTGCAAACCAAAATATCAAAATTCGATTAACCTCTGGGTTTTTGAACATCGCAATGACTATGCTCTCTCGTTATTTTATAATTATATATGATAGGTATATCGATTTACCAAACAGCTCTGATTATTATATTGTGTTGACCACTATATGAACATCGGTACACCAAATGGAGGCCACCTTGACTCATCCTTATCCTAACCTTTAATCAGCCAATTTTTGAAAGCCATGAAAAGCTTGTAACGCCTGGTTAAACAATGTTTTAGCGATAATCAGTTCTTACCGTCATCTGAAATCACAATAAAAATTTAGAAAGCTAAAAAAAAGAGACAATTATTTCTTTTATGTCAAGGTCATGAAGCTATTATAAACGTTTTCTGGTATATTTTCAGCGGTCATTTCTACGATGTTGTCTAAGTGTAGCTATCTTCCTCGAAAACATACGTCGGCTGGGATCCTTTCTCTTCATGGCAGCCAAAGTCTCGCTTTTCTTTGTATATAACATAGTCGCCGAGTTTCTTTATTATCTTAAACGTTTAAAGGGTGCACCGACAAAATAGCGATATTAACAAACTGTGAACAGCCGAGTTACAGTATCGACCTAGGAACATGTACTACATATACAGGGTTTCCATTCATTATCCCACTGATTCCATCCATTATCGCACAGCTTCAGTTACTTTCGCATATCAGTAAAACTCAGTTTTGATATGTTTAGAGTAGTTGGACGTTCCAAACGCTGACTTTCGAGAGAAATGTGCATTCTTTTTAACAAATCTCGAAACACCATGTAGTTTTTTCGACAAAACCAACATATTTTTGGCGGCTAAAAATCGGAGGCCGATTAAAACATGCCTGCGCGAAGTCTAAACGTTATTTTGGTTATTTCTATTTATTTTAAGATACTAAGCGGTACATTTCTGTAAATAGTATTTGGGCAGCTTAAATTTATACTACCCGTAGAAATGTGAACACCGTTTTTAATCAACATAAAATTAAATTTTTGACACAAGTCATAATTTCGGGGGCATTAAACAATACCGCGAAATGAACACGCTTGCGCTAACTTTTGCACTACTTTGATCATTTACGTTTATTTCATTATTTAGGTGTTGATGTCGCGAAACAGTGGGTGTCATTCATAAATTAAGGTTTCCATACTTTTAAGTATTTCTTTATAAAAAACAGGACCAAAATAATAAAGTGAAATACAGGCAAGTTAATTTTTTAATATGTACCCTCTATGAGTAAATCGTTAAAAGATGATTTGTCACATGATAATGAAGATCAAAGTCATTATGAAAGTTTCCTTTTCGTTTTAAATTAAGGTTTCTTTTTTCAAAAGTCGTCAACGTGTAGAATTTACGCCATACACTTGCCTACTAAAATTATTAAAGGCAGGATATACAAATAGTAACTGCTGAACTTCTAGTATTTTTACATGATTTACTTTTCGCTAGAGATCGAAATTGTTTTCTTCCTATGGCGATCAAAATTACTTTCTCAAATGTTGGAATCATGTTTAAACTCATTTTTATGACATAAAGTTTGGTAAATGTCAACCACTGTTCAGAAACATCAAAATCTAAACACTAAATAAACGTAACATAAATGTAGTGAAAAAGTTAGCGGTAACGTATTTATTTCGCGTTATTGTTTTATGACCCCTAAATTATGACGTGCGAAATAATTTAATTTTATGTTCATTGAAAATGGTATTCACATTTCTACGGGTAGTCAAAATTTATGCTGCCCAAATACTATTTACAGAAATTTACCGCTTAGTATCTTAAAATAAATGGAAATAACCAAAATAGCGTTTGGACTTTACTCAAGCATGTGTAGATGGTCCTATAATTTTTAGCCGCCGAAAATATGTGGGTTTTGTCGAACGTTTACATGGTGTTCCAAGATTTGTTATAAAAAAATGCACATTTCTCTAGAAAGTCAACGTTTGGAACGTCAAACTACTGTAAACATATCCAAACTGAATTTTACTGATGCTCGAAATGAAACGGAAGGTCTGTGATAATGGATGGAACCCTGTATATGTAGAACAAGTTTCCAGGTAGATACAGTAACTCGGCTGTTCATAGTTTGTTAATATCGCTATTTTGTCGGGTCACGGTTTAAATATAGGCAGCATTCATGTGCATTGTAAGAAAAGAAAAATCTTTTTGATTTAATA
>JWZT01004519.1:60449-70779 GCA_000827895.1 Thelohanellus kitauei
ATCTGGAAGAGAATCAACGAGGGACTGATAACAAATAAATAATGATATTACATTTATAAAAAGCAATAAATGATTCACATATATGATGGTTAACTCCAAATAACCATAGATTAAGTTTTATCAGACATTCAATTATTTTCTTAGATAGGCTATTTATTTTGATCTTTGTCTTATCGAAATGAATACTTTAAGATGTTTTGACAATTCAAAGAATAAAATTTATGTATTCGGACTGCAATAAATATCAGTACATGTTATGCAGCAGTAGAACAATCAAGATGACTCAAACAACATTTGAAAGAGTCTGACAAGGAAAAGATCAATATTGATGAGCTGGTGATTGATCGAAATGCAAAAGAGAAGAAATTAACTAAATACTCAATAGAATATACTCCAACGTTCGTTGTTCATATACTATATTAATGATTGATATTTTTGAAGAGTGATTTTGATCTTTTTTAGCATAATTAAATAATAAAACTAAACTAGAACAAAAGTACATAACATTTATGCCTCAATCCATTAACTAATCGTTTCTAAAGCCTCTTATTACAATTATTTAACCTGTTTGATTTGAAATATGTAGCACTGAATCTTCAATTTTTTAATTATCCCATCAAGAGCAATTTACGTACATGTAGAAAGACAATTTTCTTCTAGGAAAAATTTGATAATTTTTAGATGGCGTCATTTTTACTCCAGATATTCGGGTAACTTAGAATAACATAATTTATAAATCAACGAGTTATTTTACTTTTTATTTGGTTTGAATTTTCATTTATAAATTCAAAATCAGCGCATGCGCGCGGTAAGGCAATATTTTTCGAGATACCTAAAGGATGGGTCGTTGAAAAAAAATTTCTTCTCAAAGTTGCGGTAGCTTAGACACGCATGGGAACCTATGGTCTAGAGCCAGGTCATCAATGCTGTATTTTTTATGATAGAATTGAATAAATCCGCGCCAATGAATAATTCACAGATTTCGTCAATCGTACTGATGTTTATGTTTATTGGGTAGAAGCGCGAATGGATTAAAATTTATGTTCCTTGGGTCTTCATAGGTATTGGTTTATGTGAGTTGAAGGTTTGATTTTTAATTTTTCATCCTTAGATAGTTTGCAAACAATTGTTCTGGCTAAGTCCGAACGTATATAACTTCTGTAACTTCCAGTATCAAAGACTAATTTTAGTTTCTATTTTGTATCAGGATAGATTGTCACAGATATAGAATCGTTCTCAGACGGCATGAATGTGTGTCATTCAGTGGATAAAAGAGATGGCTCGTTCGATTTATACGAGTTAAAATTCTTATTAAATCAGTTCGGGCAGAGATAGGAATAGGCTTCTCTTAACATTAAACAAGTAAAGCAAGATTTTGTTCTTTTTCAATCTTTCTTCCTGTCTCCGTTTTAAGACAATTGTGATAATCATTTCCCAGTACTTTAGTAGAATCTTTTAATGATATGAACTTCAAACATTTGTCTGAAAAATGCCCCTATAACCAAGTATACATATTTTGTTTGTTTGAATCAAATGGATATCAGTTCTTGATAGTGGACAACTATATGTATTAAGATTTAACTATGTTTCCATCCGTGTGCAACTTGTCCTAGGTGTGAGGTATGTTAACAAGGATTTTCTACGTTAATATCGAACGGTTGGGAAGTCAATTTCCCTTAGAATCCCCATAACATACATCTGTATTTTTCTCTCAAGAATTGATAGCAGAGCACCCTGATTTGTATCTTCTCCTAAAGTTTCTAAAATTTTGGTGTTGTCTTAGATTTATTTATGTTGTAAGAAATTCTGTTTCGTTTTTTCCCGATTCGAATATTTAATCGTTTTTCGTAATGTACATTTTTAAGTTTTATTGGATTTCCATATACATCGCTTGGAATGTCAATGGCTGTTTGGTAATTTTCGTCATTTGGGGTTATACCATTGACTCGTTTGAGAGGTTCTTCCTCTATATAACTCAAAAGGTAGGCAAACTTCCCCTTATTTTTTAACTCTGAGTTAAGGTGAACATTGCAAACGAAGAGTGTCTGAAAACAATTTCATTCCACGATTTTGCCATAAAACGGTTTTATTTGAATTATGGGCTGTTTAACACGTAGAGAACTATCATCGTTTGAAAGTAAACTCGAGACGTAAACAACCGACGTGCCGTGCGCGTGCAAGCTGGAAACCACCTAGTTTATATTTATTCGTAAATTGAGCATCGCTTTAATCAATTTTTCTACGTTTTTGATCAAATTGGAGGATAATCCAAAGTAATCTATTGGGGTTTTTTAGCGCATCTTGATTCCGCTAATTCTTAAAACTCTCTGCCGCAATGCAAAAAACGTTTGCACCTCTGAATATTCGTCAACGTCTAAGTATTTGAGCTTATCAACTTCCTTTTCGCAACTTTAGGTTAATATCTTTGATTAAGCTGATCGTTTTTCGGGATTAAATTGAGTTTCCTGATGTTGTCTTCTGTGTCATTATTTATTTATTCGATTTTTTTGATTTCGAGTCTCGATACCATATGAAAACTATTCTAGTCGTAAAACTAATCGTATGTTATCGGTCGTTGCTTACTTTCTTCTTGATAGTTTGTGTCAAATCGTAACACTCGTGTGTAGAAAATGTCAATTCATATTATAATTCGTCGCATTTTATTGCCAATACCATCCGATTTTGCCTAATATGAGACCAAAATTTTTAAGATTCTACAAAAATATTTATGAAACGTTAGCATATCCTTGGCTGTTGTATTAGCGTGGGAATTTTAAACGGTTTAATTTTTGTAGTCGTTGGGAATCTCAAATGTAAAAGGTTATAAAATATAGGTATGGAACATATAAAGATAAGAATATTTGTGTGAATATGATAAGTTCGATTAGTCTGAAGAATTTGCAAAGCTAAGGCATTTAAAAAACTATTCCCTGAGTGACAGAACATTCCAAGCGGACATTCTAAACGGGGAAATAAATATAGATTAACAACTTCTCCGTTTATACAGGATTTCCATCCATTTTGGCACAGATTCATTCCATTATAGCCCTAATTGCATTTCATTTCCCAACGAGGTAAAATTCCATTTTGATATGTTTACAGTCGTTCGATATTCCAAATATTGACTTTTTCAGAGAAACGTGAATTCTTTTTTTTTAAATTTTGGAACATCGTAAACTTTTTTGACAAAACCCACATATTTTTGACATATAAAGAGGCATGCGTGAAGTCTTAGCACGCTATAAGTTATTTCGATGTATTTTAGGATACTATTTTGATATTTTTGAATAAATTTTTTGACGGTATTAATGTGGACTTATAGCAAAAATATTGACACTGTTTTCATTTCACGTTGGAACATAAGATTCATTTTTTGAAGAAAGTCATAATTTAGGATGATAAAAACAATACCGCCAAATAAACACTCTTGTAAGAAATTTTCACTTATTTTATGAGTTACGTTTATTTAAAGATTTAAATGTTGATGTTTCTGAACAGTGATCCTTATTGACGGAAAATTTTTATGATAAAAACTGAGTTAAGAAAATGATTCAAAATGTCAGAAGGTTTTTTTGATTCCCATAGGAAGAAAATAATTTGATGAACACCGAAATCTAAACTCGTGTAAAAATGTTATGAGCCTCAGCTAATGTTAATCTTACTGCCTATAAAAATTTTAGTTGGCGAATAAATGCCGTAACTTTCGAGAATGAATCTAATTTAAACCAAGTATTTATATATGCCAGAAATAAATAAATTATACCAAATTACGTATCTATGGAGCCGCGAAAACATTATCTATCAGTTGGGCAATCTAAAGAGTTCCTTGTGGCCACAGTACGACTATAAAACAAGTAATACAGGCAGAATATTGAAGATTCACAAAGATTCATTTACAAATCATTCTATGAACGTCATAGAACATCGTAGTTCTCATCCGCGCAAAATATTATATCAATATAAACCACTTTTATTAGATGTGTCAAATAGTTTTTCTACTTTAAATTATCATAAATAAATTGTTAGTTCCCGAGCACATAATCAATTTTCCGTATCAAAGACATCACCTTTTCTTTGACAAAGTTCCATATATTCTTGACTACTTTCTGCGTGGCCGCATGACGCCGATTAGTGAACTTGACGAAATCAGCCCTTCCACATTTCCCTCCATTTAAAGATAACATTTTCGCCTCAGAATATTTGCAGCTTTGTAAAACATCTAAAATATTGATGAAAAAAATAAACAAATGTAAATTATGATTATTTGTAATAACTTACGCATTGGCATGAGGGTAGTCCTAATGAATATAGAGGCTAAAAGCAGGTAAAGAATAACAATTCGAAATCCATGCATCTAGACCTTTCAAATATTTTATGCGCAGTCCCAAGACTAGATGTCTTGTATGTTATCTAGAGGTTCTGTTTCATGAAAAGGACCAATAACACGACTATGATACTAAAGAAACCTTATTGTAAAAAAAAGGCATCATATATTTCAATAATTATGTAAGGAGATTATTATCCTTTAAAGACAGACAGCAAAAGACTTGTCTGGCAATTTACGCACTATCTGATAATTGCGAAGAAACTTTACAATCGGTTCATTTTAACCAACAATAATTGATAAAAGCTCGCGTTTTGTGATGTCTTTATAAAATATTTTTGGTATTCTCGACAAAGTCTTTTATACATTACTTTTATCCATTCTGTCTTTATTTACATCGCCCCAAGTGTATTCAAACATGCGCAAGTAAACTTTTTAAATTAAAGCCTAGGCGACAAAGAACTAAGCCATTGGATTAACTCGACAATCACTTATAGGGTTTCCATCCATTATCGCGCAAATTCCATTTTAAATCGCGCCGATTCCATTTCATATCGCGCAAATCCCCTGTTTAATTAGTGTCAATAAAATTCAATTTAGTGAAGATTAATTATTGATTGAAAAGAGAAATATTATTTTCAGTATAAATTTAGAGGTTTCCAGCAATTTATGTTGCTAGTTCTATTGTTATATCTCCGAAGAAAAAAACTAATCATAAAATTATTTTAACGAGAGAATTGCCACATCAGAATCAGTCACGTTTCATCATTTAAGGGGCATATGTTTTATCGAAAAAAGTATATTAATGGTACAGTGGGGTGTGAATGGGAAGAAAAAAAGCTGGTGGGCTTACGACAGCAATAAAGTAGTTATATACACTATTTATGGTTCATGATTGCGTTGGATAATTTAACAGCGTCGAACGCAGCACAAACGTCGGCTTTAATAAATATCAGCCTGAATATTGGTTTAAATTCATAAATCCTATTCTCGTTTCAATTATTCATTAAATATCTCAACAAGGAATTTTGTTGATGAGAGATTAAATAGTGGATTTGCGAGAAATGAAATGGAATTTGCGCGATAATGGATGGAAACCCTGTAAAGAGTTGTGCTCTGACTCACACCTTTATAACTGTCATTAGTCGGAATATTGTTGGTGTTTATAAAGATATACAATGTCGCATCTATCATCTGTATCTCTCTATTTCTTCGTTGCTAAGGATTTTACCGCTCGTGATAATAATTTCTAACAATCCTTCTCAATGCAGGGGTATATTTGACCAGCCTAACCACAAACAATCTCTGCAAACTCACACGCGAACATACTTGACTTGAGATTCGCTTCATGCGACGGCCACTTGATCTTGTAAAATTTTTCTGAAGAAAAGGTGGTATATTATTATGCGACATTGGGGATCTGATTGGTATAAAACCAACTTGAAGGTAGTATTTCTAGAAATAATCGTTATTTAATTGTTACACGAAATCAAACGAATTGTAATTAGCGACGATTCGTAAAAACGGAAATGGAGGGAAATCAACTCAGAGAATACGCATCTAAAAGTGATACAAAATTCGAGTTTGAATTTTTTGTTGCGCCATTTTCCATCAATTAATAAGATGACGTTATTTGGTTGAGTGAGAGGATAATGTCTGATAAACGTTATAAATAGTGACCTCTTTGAGTATTTTGATTGATAGTAGTCAAGAGAGACAGGCTAGTGTTAACGAAGATCAATGATGTGACTCTGAGGTAATTATTTTACGTGACTAAGGTATTATTGGATTAATGGTCCGATTGTTTTTAAAATCCCTGGTATTTATCCATCCTAAATCAAATCAATGATGGCGATAAATTCAAAATAGATTTAGATATATTCAGGACATCTCTGTTATTCGGCATTTATCGTTCTCAATCGATATCCACCCGTCAAGATCTTGAACCTAGTGGATTTTATTTACAGGCGTTATGAGTATTCTGTCGATAAACCAATGTGTCGTTATGTCATTGCTAAGAAAATCGTGGTAAAGACGTTTTTTATCTGCCATTTTTTAAGGTTACAAACAACAAGGTTGGCTCAAGGTTTTACAGTATAATCAGTTGATTAACTTTGGTCTAATCTCTTTGACACCTTAATCAAATAATATGTTGTTTTTTTAATAAGGCTTAAACCATTTTTAATTTGTTAAGACCTTTAGAATCTCATCACACGCTTTCTGTCCTGATATTGATAAAATCATGACCGTTGATAAAGCACGATAAAAGATCACGATGCATACCGAATAGAAGTTCGGTTTCGCGGTTAATTGATTATAAGTGGTGTATGTACAAGATCACGGATCTCTCATGACAGACTATTTTGGGTACTTTTTATTTTAATCCCTGTCAGATCTTTGCAGGCATAGCTTTATTTATAGCCCTTCTGCTGGTATTTTTGGTCATTTGTTTCAATATTTCTTTTTTTGTAAATGCCGAGTATTAATATTTGAATTTAAATAGTTACAATCAATCAGAAGACACCCAGGTCCGTGAAGAGATCAGCAATGCTAATGCCTGTATTCTCCCATTGAGTACGGAAGAGCCTCCGAAATATGACGACATCCACCAATGTCCAACCATTTCCGTCTTTTTTACAGAAGGCCAGTTAGAAAACAATGAAGTTAGATTTCTTGACATAGAATGATGATTGCCCGTCGTATGAGCTTCAAAGCAGCATCAGTATCTGACTATGTCACAGATTAATTCAGTTCAATCTTCTCAATATGTTTCCTATTAATCTCATCTCATTAATTCGGCGACAAATTTTACTAAAGCTCTATTAAAAGAACACGTTAATGGATGTTGTTGGAATTATAAATATTGTCATAATTTTCAGCAAGGGTATCGATTTCTAACCTAGTTTTTTAGAATATCGAAACCAACTTCGAGCATGCCATTTGGTTTTAGAAAATATTTTGAGGTGGTAAAGGAGCTAATAAGCTGAATAAATCATCACGTGTAGCTCTTATTTGATATTTATTTGTCTTCCGTGATTAATATTTATGTGTTGATTGTAGGGTAACCGAGATACATTGGATTGATAGATGCCGTGGACCAAAATCATGGATGGAACCTACATGGTCACAAAATAAAGGATGTGGTATATTTTGATGACTGATAACTAGATGACATATCGATTATGCTAGATGATTGACCAATATAATAAATTATCTTGTACCCATACTTTAAGATACCATGTGAGAATATGCAAAGTCTAAATATTTCAAATTCATTAACCTGAAATGTACAATTTTTTGAATAGATTAAAAGGCACACTCTCGGCATTTTGCGCTTTTTATTTTCTTAAATTCATAATGGATCAAATGCTTATCAAGGGAGACAGTGCTATCAAGCCCCAACATTATTACCATTACATCAGAAATATGCGAAAATACGATGAAAATTATGGAGTCGAACTGTCAGCCTTTGACATATGTACTGTTGTAAATCCCTCAATTTAACTTGGTATTATCCAAAACATATAGAAATGTTACGAAAGGCCCACAGCAACCAGACCCGTGGCACAAATATCAATGCCTTCTTCATAACGTTGTCGTTAAACATCGTTTTTACAAATATTTTTGTTGTTTTTATACTTTCATAAGAAAATTGATCTCAGCGTGATAAATCATATATTAATGTTTTATCCTGTGAGTTTTTCTTAATGTCAAACTATTTACGTTTGATATTGTTTTTCTGTACCGATACCGTTCGCGTTCTTTCGCTTTTTTTCAACGTGAAAAATTATAAATGTTCCTAGGTTGGCACAAAATAGCTTTTGTATTCGCCAAAAAACCTCTAACATCCTGTAAGAACTTCAGTATCGTTAAATTGATACCGGATATGGTAATCCGAACTGTGATCCATGACCACGAAAACCGTGATTGTTTTAAACTCCATTGTAAGGAGGAGAAATTCTCAAACATACAGAAATAATTAAAATGGCTTCAATAACTTTTTTCTTACAACATTTGACTGTCATTAGGCTTACTGTCCCTAAAAAGAGAGCGGTTTAATCAATACCTTAAATTTTCGATGTCAAAATAACTGCATGTATTGTTAAAAACAAGCTGGATATTGGCTTAGCTATTAAATCAATCGAGGGCTGAAGCAATCGAAGTCAAGTTAAATCCCGCAATATTGTCTTCGTTGTGGAAATGATGAACTTAAACATGACCCTATGGGCTAGGGATCTCAAGAACCGTCTTAATTTAAGCCTAGAATTTACAATCATTTTGCGGTGTGTTAAAAGGTTCGTCTTTACAAATAAAATAACTTGCCCATTTCTCATACGCATTTTTATGAATACGCGAAAGGCAGTTTATCCGAAAAGAAAAATTCGATGAGTTGAAATAGGTTAATAACAGGAGCATTGGCCTTACTCTATGAGTGGTGTCATTTTTCATGGAAATAAATATTTATGACCTACAACGTTTTGTTCTACACTCAGAGCGTTTTTCCTGATATGATTTAACAGTGATAAATATAACCAGAGTAAATAAACAAATTTTACACCATTTTCCGTCACACATTGCCGACTTTTCTACGCTCACATTCAAAGGTTCCGATGTTGTATGTATAAGTAAATTGATATTTATATAAATTCAGCCTTTTAAAGTTGTAAAAATATTCATTCAGATACAAGAGTTGAATATTAGCTGTCGTTTATTGGGATTCGATTTTGCCTAATAGCAAATAATTTTTCTAAAATTTACTTTTTTATAATAAATTCATTTCGGAATCTTTGAATGTCATCCAGGGAAAGTCCACCATTTTGGACGGAAAATGATTTATTTAATGAATATTTAATTTTTTCTATCACCGTATTTTTAAGTGTGATGAAAATCATTTTAGATGGTCATGATTTACATAAAAGATTTCAGAATCACGTGTCACGAAAGATTTTACGCGGAAAATTGAAGGATCTAATTAAACTGATTACCAGAGAGGACATAACCTCTAATAATATTTGTCGAATTTTTTTACAAACGAGGTCGTAAAGTAATTTTAATTACTTCTGTATATTTAAGAATTGTTCCTCCTTAAAATTGTTGTTTAAAAAATTCACGGGTCTGATTGCAAAACCTACTTTTCAATACATCGTATGAATCAATACAAGGATAGTGGTGGCAGGTCATTGCTGTTTTTGATTAGTGCAATGTAGAACCTTGCCTATAATTCAGTGTTTTTTAAAGGAATGTATAAAACGGAACTCTATCCTTTGAAAAAGTGTGAACCCTATGTAACATTCCTGCAATGATTTTTTGTAATATGAAGTTGAAAAGGGGAAACATACACCCCTGAATTGTCAAATTTTTTCATCGTATTAATCACACAATGAACCAAGCGAGAATCGAGCCTTGATCATAGATGTAAATGAGGGTCGACCAAAAAGACTGCTCATCGTCATCCTCCATCATAGATGTATGTAAAAATCAATCAGCATTTTCATGAATACCCACGAAAATGTAGATACGGACATTAAAATATTTTATGGGTATTTCAAACATTCAATATATCATGGCTGCAACCAATCGTATTAGGAATAACAG
This sequence comes from Thelohanellus kitauei, assembly GCA_000827895.1. Taxonomy (NCBI): domain Eukaryota; kingdom Metazoa; phylum Cnidaria; class Myxozoa; order Bivalvulida; family Myxobolidae; genus Thelohanellus; species Thelohanellus kitauei. Next base: position 70,369 of record JWZT01004519.1, read on the forward strand.
CTTGTTCTGGTATAGCCAAAAAACGGTTAAATATATATACCAGAACGCTACAAATAAAGCTCAAATAACTAGTAGAAAGGAAAATAGTTTCCTGATCGGAAATTATACCTGGCTATTCGAGAATATACCGAATAGAACGTGTTTCTATTTATCTTTATGGACGTTCATACATATTATTTGAACTTGTTATGGGTGACAAATTATTTAATGATCCAAAACTGTGATCAGGAGAGCGATACAACAATCGAACGATTTAAAAATCCTGAATATTTTTTGTGCGACTACTAATTCACGATCAAGGGTGTTTGATGAAGCAGGCTACAGTTCCTATCAGGTTAATTTTTTCATAAACCGAATTCACAAAACTTGCTAAATATGATAAGAAATATTCATCAAACAAATGATAGATTT